>CABFWO010001666.1:40697-158574 GCA_902155825.1 Timema genevievae
TTTTAAAGCAATACATTTATTTTGCCAGAATAAATAAAATATTTCTCCAGTAAAAATATATGAGTTTATTTTTCTACACATGGTAATGTTAATAGTTGTTGAATATCTGTCAAGTGCATAACGGCATTAGATGAGATACTTTTTAAATGATGAGAAAAAGTTTTCATTATATTCCAGAACACCCTTGACAGATATTCAACAACTGTTATCACATGAAGAAAATGAAACTCTATGTTTCTACTGGGATTCCTAAACCTCAGCTCAGTTGGTAGCCTGTATGCCTACCGAGTTAAGGGCCACGGGTTCAATTCCCGGTATGATCGAAAGTTTATCATTGATGAAAATATGGGTTTATAGTTTATACTTTCACATTAATATATTAACGGCCAGGGACTGGACGTTGTGCCCATCCTAGTCATAAGTTGGATTATAAGACATATGAAGCTATGACAGGCCTAACAAACTGGTAGTGGAAAATAATTATATGGCTTTAATAAAAAACTAACCCAGGCCACAGGCTGGAAAATGTAATGGTCTGCAAAAAAAAACAAAAAACTGACCTTAACTCGCTTCCACTACAATCCCACCTTAAGTTACATGCATTAAAAAAACACGTTTCTCTGAATCTACGTTAAGGATCAAAAATCCACTTTAAAAATACACCACATAGGTGGGCATGTGGGCTAGGGCTTTAAACTGGTGTAGTCTGATTTGATGGTGACGGATATGTTGGAGGTTTGAATCCCTGGTTGAGTGTACAGAAGGTGGTTTTACATCAATGGTTTCCCACTCTTTCTATACACTATTGTGGGTACATTTTATGTGTACATTTTTAACTCCCTCGTCTCTGCCTTACAAGTGCAGCTAAATTCCACCTAAGACGAGGCGGGAAAATGAAAATAAATATTTAAGAATAAATAATAAACCTAATAAACATATTGAATCCCCAAGTGAGGTATATAAAAAACTAAAATTAACAATTATCTTCTAAGATTTGATTTAATAACATTTCATTGCTTTAGTTATTTGTTGATACATTTTTAATACGTCTGTCCGTCCTTATATTTAACATCTCTGCCATAGCAAAGTTAAAATTATCACCTTTTATAAAAAGTCTTAAAATAAATATTTTCCCTGATAATTATAAAAAAAATCAATTTACTCTTTAGCATAGAGATAAGGTAAATATTCCAAATACTATTTACCTTGGGTTCCACTTTCCTTTGCAGCAGACTATCCTTGACACAACTTCTGAATGCGCAGGCTTACCCGCTCTCAAGAAGACCACGAAAAAGAAGGAAAAAAACGACACTTTTTAATCACAATATTTGAAAATGAGAAAAAGGGGGTATGGATGGGGGTCCGATTAGGGGAAAAGAGGTATCGTTCGAAAAATATTACCGTCCCCAACAACTGTTTGTGGTACTTCCAAGTGCTAGCTAAGGATAACTCCGAGGGACTATGCCCCGTAAAGGGGCCCCCTAAGCCAACAATATTCTCCAACGGTCTGGGGCCACTTGACAAGCGAAATGCTAACGAGTATCTGTCAGGGTGCAATCCCCCCTACGGTTACATCCAGTAGGAAAGCCCCTTCCCACTACTACGATTTTTTTTTAGTATCAACGAGATACACTTTAAAGGGGGCGACAGAGAAGAGGGGGGGAGGCGGTGTTTGGATATAAATTCACACACAGAATATAAAACCCTTGTGAACCAATGATGGTTGTATATAGACCTCACAGCTCTGTGCAATTCTCGTCCCACCTCTGTCCTTCCCCCCTTCCATTTCTATGTAGGGGCCCCCCTTTTCCCCTACGTAAAAGGATTCCTAATATAGGGGGCTCTCCCCCCCTTGGTAACTTGACAGGAAATGGGTACTCTAGTCGCGTTGCTACATAAGCACGGATTGAAAAAAAAGAGAGAGAGAGAGAGAGAGAAGATGAATAAGTGGGTGGGGTTGCAGAAATCAGGGGCACCAGTGCGATAGAACTAGCAACCTTAGAACAATTTACTGTTTAGATAGATATATCTATAATAGTGGTGTTTTAAGGTCACTTTTTTAAGGTGAGGAGGAAGGGGACGCAAGGAAATGCCAATGATTTTGAAGTTTTTATAGCAAAACATTTCTTTATCCAAAATAAATAAAATAATTCTTGATATGAAACATATTGAACTTTATTCCCATATCTGTTGAGTATCTGTCATAGACGGGTCAATTTAGTAAAAGAAGCCCCCTAACCTAAGACAAATTCCAATGAAAGGTCTGTGAATGGGTTTTATAATTACTAGGTGTATTGATATACAGAAAAAATGTCTACCAAAATCTGAACACTGGAAGATAGTTATTTTCAAGATGGCCACCGTTAACCTTGAAAATCGGTGAAACTCCTGTAACTTTGTTATTTTTAAGCGTAGAACAAATATTTTTCTATCAAGCTTACGGTTTTTATCGTCAAAGAATTCATTTCAAACAATAAATTTGGTCCAAGGGATCAAAAATGGGGGGGAAATAATGAGCAATGTAGGTACAATACCAGTTATTATATCAAAGAACACAAATATTAAGTTGTATGTTTCCATTATCGTAACACATTTTAACTATACTCTATACATTACTGGGTTTTTTAATATCATTTCTTCAAAGTACACTTTAAATTAGGTTAAGAAAAAGTGCAGCAATATTGGGGTGAAAAAAGTCACTCCTTCATTGTCTATTAGTCCTGATCACTGTCCTCTAGTTCATCTGACACCTGATTGTCACAATACATAGCTCGACATGATCCACAAACAGAACTGCATGGAAATCCGTATGTTCTGCAACTGCAACGATTACCACTGCAACCAGTTTTACAATTGCAGTGTATAATTTTCAGTAGGGTGTCTGGTGCAGCATTCATATCACACATTACTGGTACAAGTTCATTGCCATCGAGTTTCCAACCACAATTCACAGGATTAATTTCACTAGCCATACTGGATACTTTATGTTGAATCTGTTTACCCACAAATACTTTGTTCAGCATATTTCTTAAAGTATCTGGAATGAATTCGAGTGCAGAGTTGAGTGTCAGATCTTCTACTTTTGGGTAGTAATCAGCAGCAGATACTACATTTTCTTTGATTTAGCTCATGGTCAGCTTTGCTGCCGTATCAATTATGGCTTTCTTTTGCGCTTCTTCATAGCTTTGTACTTGTGAATCTTTGTAGAAAGAACAAAGTACATGTGATGTCTTCTCTCTAAATGTAACAATATCTCTTAAGCCTTTTCCCTCAGCGATGAAGATAGTGTCCCCGTAATGTTCTATCAACTTTTTCTTAAGATATTTCTGCTATAAGGAGAAGAATCGTCGCTATTCAAGAACTCCTTCATTTATTTCTTGAAGGTCTGAAATGGTCATCTCTTCTTCATCATTCATTTTAAGATGACCACACGTTCTTAAGAAAGCCTATTCTTGGGCAGCACATTTAAGACGCCCACATTGTCTACGCTTTCATCAGAACCAGATGAATAATCCCGAAATTGATGGGGCAAATCATATCCGGTGCGGAAATTCAAACTACACTCATGATGATATATGCAGTCAGCTGCATGAATATCTCCGCCATAGTACTCAATCCTCCCTTTTACTTTCAATGAGCAGTCATCTGAACGACTTTCACAGCACTCCTTGATGGTCCTGACTGTCCTTACGTAGCTGTAGTCAGACCCTCCAAGGGAAACAAGTGTCCCACAGAAGAGGCAATCATGTTTACTCACTGAAAGGCTCGGCAGAAACACGTTGACTTTTCCTTGGTTCGAGTTTACTGGAATCACATTTCTTCAATTCTATGCCTTTTTTTTATTTACATAACGTCTCCAACATTGCACGTGTAGGTTACAGCCAGCAGTGACAACAACGCTGTCACTTCTCTGAATACTTGCTGCATTTATGCCATCAGCAACCTTCTCATGAACTTGAATCACTGCTCGGTCTGTCATACTGTCCTTGCAGATTGGACAATTCTCAATAGAACTTGAATTAGCACTCATGTTTCAAACCTGCAGCAAAAGAAAACAGAATTAATACCATCAATTTTTTTGTTGTAAACGACAAATTACAAAAAACGTCATTATACAAAAAAAGGTCCAGTCGATAGAAAATGGCCCCCATTTTTGATCCCATGGACCAAATATATTGGTTGAAATGAGTTCCTTGACCATAAAAACAATGAAGCCTCCACTTGTTCATCTCAGTTTTATAGATCGGAGCTGCTACTTTTTTCATTAAAATAGCTGTTTTGTCCTCACAAGGCAGAGTTAACCCCGTTACAGACCCACTTCTTCACATAATATTTGGGATAACCGGGGATTGAACCCATGACCTCTAGATCCGTAACAAGGCACTCTGACCACTAGACTACAAAGGCGGTCAAACCAAAACTAAT
Organism: Timema genevievae; assembly: GCA_902155825.1. Classification (NCBI taxonomy): domain Eukaryota; kingdom Metazoa; phylum Arthropoda; class Insecta; order Phasmatodea; family Timematidae; genus Timema; species Timema genevievae. The sequence continues at coordinate 45,123 of CABFWO010001666.1, forward strand.
AAAACTGTAATATTTTATAGATTTTGGTAACAAATAAATTTGTTTGTATTTTCTAAATGTCCATTCTACGAAAATGTTCATTTGTAGTTATTTATAGACCTGGGATCTTGTGTAATGTCACAGAAACAAACTCTACTATTAATTATTAAATCTTCGAGGACTGATGATAAAAAAAATAACACGAATGGCGCCATTGCATTTTTGCATTACACTATTGTTCTAAATAATAATAAAAAAAATGCTATAAAACACAATATTATTATTGAAGCAATATTATTAAATAAATATTTGAAAAAGATTATATTTTTGTAAATTTTATTTAAAGAAAAGAATATTACAATAATGTTAAGCTGTTACAAAAACATTGCTTATTATTAAAAATATACCAAAATATTGTAATGTATTATTTTATATTATACTGTATTACAAACTTACTGATTCCTTGCTTCTATATTATTACTAAATTATTTTATTTTAAATATATGGTGGCAATGAACCAGACGTATGACATCACAACTGGCGCCATTGCGTATTCACAACATTCCTTTATGGCGCCAGCTAAAACTCCCGTATCTCAGAAACTAAACATTTTCTTAATTTTTTATGATATCATACTCGGCGACAGGAACTAATTGAAGAATACTTGGTGGGGGCCTGAACCGGATCATCCCACCCCTCGGGGGGAGGGGGTTGGAGCAAAATCATTAGGTACCGACCTATGAACTGCCTTGGGCCACGACGTCCAGGGGTGCATGGAGCCGCCTGCAGGCATGCTATGGCATGGGTTTATATATATTTAAAATACTTGAAGGGGATCCAACCTAATTACCTTTAATTTTAAAAAAAGACAAACAAAAATGACAGCTTTTGTGAAAATGCAACAGCGCCAGTCATAGAAGGTTAAGATACCAGCTTAATGTAAGCTGTTTTCTCTATCAAAGGAAGTTAAATGTTTACAATCTCTCAGCTCATGCCTCAAATGGAAAGGAAAATAAATGCTACTGTACTGTTTGGCACGAAGGAATGTATGGATGAGCAGGGAATGACATTGCCAGTGGTGTTATAAAATTAGTTTCAAAATTATCTTCTCACTATCCTGAACCCACTGAGTACATTCATTGGAGTGATAGCTGTGTGCCTCAAAATAGGAACTCACTGATTTATTTTGCCTTTTAATCTTTCTTTATAAAGATTGTTCACATCCATTAAATCACTATGAAATAATGAACTCCTGGACATTCCTGTATACCAAGAAGTTTACAATATATATTCAAACAAAGAAAAAGTACTGTCTTTTTCTTAAGGTTGGTCATCCCTATCTTTGGTGAGAGTTAATTGATCTGCAAACAAAAAACACCCTTAATACATTATCAAATGAAGGATTCTGATATTTTTTACTACCAAACACAAGAAAAATGCTTTGAATACTATCGAGTTCTATAAACACGTGAATCCCAGCTAAGCTTTAGTAATGATAACATCTTCAGTGTAAGTTCTAAGCTGTCATGGATATGAAAATTGGAATAAAACCAGTCTAGTTAAGGAACAACAGACACGCAATGCAGCAAAAAACTCTCCAACATCAAGCAGACCATAACAAAAAAACTTTGAGGATTATTGCGTACAACCTAACAGGAGATCGAAGATTACCATAAGCTAAGGCAACAACACTCAACACTAACATACCAAAAGAGAAGACAGATATTAAATTCATGATCAAACAGCAGTGAATATAGAATAATATAATGCGATTTTGAAGAGAAGAACCATAAAGAACCGGTAATTAAAAACGTTTCAGTGCCAAAAGGTACTTTCTTATTATAATAATTTTTTTAAATCCACATAAAAAATTTGTTAAGATTTTATGAATAAATCTCTTAAATTTCAATCTAAAAATGTGTTGTGCTCATTTTTATTGAATTTCTAGACTTTAATTATCTTTTGATCATTCTATATAAGAGTTGAAACTTAAAAATAGCTTTGCCGAATAATTCCATTACAGTTAAAAATATAATCCTATGGTTTTCACGTCACGCTGGGCCTGTCTGAGAAGAAAGAATAGTCTATGAAGGCTTGGATAATTTTCTACACACAACTGTGCACCAACTTTAATGCCAGTCTATACACATACAGAATACATACTTCATGTGTTTAAACTGTCAGAAAACCGGACCCATGGTGTGAACAGTGTGGTCAGTGAACATGGCCACAAGTCTAGGGGTCCCAGGTTCGATTCCCTGCAGGAACCTTCGCTATTTTTCCCGAAAAGGGGAATTACCCCGACGGTCAGCAGGGTTTGGTCAGCTATACTTAAGTTAGATTTAAGTGTTTCTACTGATTCCACACCCTCATACTCACCATCACCCTCATACTCACTATCGCCATCATCTCATCTCATCGGGACATGGAAAGATCCTCCAAGGAAAGGATGTACGATCAGTACATTCAGGCATCACCTGGACAACTGTACATTCGTACTGGCTAATTTTTCCACTACTGGACTACGAAGGATATGGTCCAGACGCACAATATTATAGCTGTCTGATGTGTCTATTTATAAGAGATATATTGTATACTGTCTATTTTATTAGCAAAATCATTTAACTTACATATAGATCTACTTTCATGAATACATACGCCATGACTTGTGATCTGCTGCCTTCACTTTTGATATATAATATTAATGCCCACAAAATATCACTAATAATATAGTAAAAATGTTATCAATGTTGGGCAGAAAAATTACATGGTCTTATTTTCCAAAATAATCTTATTATTAAAATTGGACTATACCTCTAATAAGGAATGAAAATATAGGCACTTAGGGCAGAGCAAAGAATTAAATATTATTTTACACGAGAATTTTTTTTTTCTTTTTTTCAAAAGGTATATTGAAATGACCTTGTCCATGATTAGCTGACCAGCCAACTAATTCCCCCTAGAATCGAAGCATCCATGTCACTAACTGACCACACTTAATTATACTCACTCCATAAATCAACGCTGTCGAGAGTGGAACAAGACCCCCAACTTCCTCGAAACTACCAACGTGACAGATTAGTAATGAGCTAGATTGTTTTAAATTCGTATGCTCAATTTGTGATAGTCTCTGCAGTTTAAACTATCACTAACATGAATGTAAAAAAAAAAAAAGGGTTAGGATGGAATTTTAGTGTCAGTGTACTGGCTTTCATTTGGAGCGAGGATGTAAAACCACACGGATGAAGAGAAGGAAAGGTGACCTGGTGGTCTAAGGGTAAGGTGTCAGAATTCTGTGCTGAGGGTCCGGGGTTCAATCCTCGGTCCCGGTACTGATTTATCTGATTGCCAAACCCTTCCTTCACCTCTGACAAGACGTGTATTAATCACAACTTGTGAATGTGAGGAATGCCAGGCCTCCACCGTGGTTCGGATTCCACGTTAAACTGTAGGTCCTCCATTTCATCTCACAATCACCCTACCATTACACATTAGCGTAAGTGCGTATAACCCGAACGGGTAGTAAGACGCGGTGCTAATAATAATAATAATAATAATAATAATAATAATAATAATAATAATAATAATAATAATAATAATAATAATAATAGAAGGAAAATCTACACAATTCACTAGTCACTAAATTCCACAGTTATTCCCAGTCCGCGTACATATTGAATACTGTGCCTTAGTTGGGATCAAAACCCGGGCTCTCGAGTCATGGTCAGGGGTGTTGACCCCTCACCTAAATCTGAGGGTAATGAAGTAAATACACTTTAAATTGTTTATAAAATCCTCTCATGCTTGAGTTTGAATTAAACTTAAATACATATCAAAAGGAATCATTGCAAGTAAATGATAATGTAAGCATACAGTTAAATTGATTAAATAATTTTGAAAAAGTTTTGGCTTGTATAAAAATGTAATCTAAGATTAATATTATGAAACTCATTTCACAACAAATCTTTCCCATTTTTATATACCGGTTTTTGCTATTTAACTTTACCAAAGCGATTGATTTTAGACGACACGAGAAATTTAGAAATTGAAAAATGACATCTGGACACGGGAATAGAGCCCGAGACCTTTGGATTAGTACACCATTGCTCTAACCACTGAGCTATCCAAGAATCGTCTTGTGCCCAGGGATATTCTTCACTCATATTTTAAGGCAGTGTCTGTAATGGACGTGTGGAAATCAATGATATCTATTTATAGTATTTTTATTTTATAAAATATAATACTAAAAAATAATAGAAATAATTAGATATTTTAGTTTTTTAAATATTCTTTAGTAAAAAAAATTTAGTCACATATACAGTTTTTTAGCAACGCGCTTTACTACCCGTTCGGTTTATACGCCTATGTACTAATTACAATAATGGCTTAGGGATTATAAAGGCTTAATTTAGAGGAAAGGCACCCACATTTGCGTGGAAGGAGAGTGGAAAACCATTTAGGATAAACCACACTTAGTACACTTAACCGGGATTTGAACCCCAATCTCCCTGTCATCGGCAGTTTAGTTTAACACGAGAGTTAAGCCTTAGACTATGTAGCCACTGAGGCAGGTTTGAAATTAAAAGGTTTTATCTCAAAAGTATAGGCCTACCCAGTAATGACATATTTGAATGTGAATGACTCAGCTATCTTCTGTCGCAACGCCGAAGCTTTTGTCCAAGTTCGTTGGATGAAATGGTACGATACAAGCAATGCGCGTAAATATTATCCTATTTTTATAGGAAGAAGCTTAGCTGACAGCTAGAAAATTCTATATATGTAATCTCGCATAGAAATATACACTTTAATAGCTGTCAAATATAATATGGCATTAATCCCACACCAGTGGGCTTAAACGTCAATTCATGTATGTTCAAATTTTTTAACGTTTAATGATCCATTCGTAAATACTTTTGACATTACATACGTTCATTTTTTGTAATCCCATAAAAATATTGTATGAACGTTGAAGAAAATTTGATTTAATCAAAATAAAGTTGTCTTGTTTTATATTTTATAATTTTTTTTATAAACTTAACTTGTTGAGTGCCAAACACGACTATATGAATAATTATATCCAAACTAGAAATGGATTGAATCCTATATTTAAGGTATCCAAATCTTAAACTTTTTCTCGTAATCTCGAATCCAAATTTGAATGCTTGAATATATTTAGTATAATCAAAATATTTACAGTTGAATTTTTATAAAGTATTTTAAAAAGCTTGGCACCACTGACAAACGCGATTTTGTTAAATCATATCTGTTACGTCATAAAAAAACAAGATAACCTTTTTTTTTAGTAAATTATTAATAGTAATACAATTTGGTCTCTTTTATTTGTGATTTTATTATTTACTCATTTACACAAGTCAATGTAATACTTACTGTTAACAATTGCTTAAAAATTGGGATTTGGAGTCAAGGTCTTTATGATTTAACGGTACAGGGGGAAAAAAGGTGGAAAGTCCAATTTTAACTCAAATTGAACCAGTGCTGCTATCTGTTAGACAATCAAGAGATCTTTCTAATACACTTTAGATTATGGTTAAAAGAGGTCTCTATCATATTTAAATTAATTTAAAACAATTATTTGCCAGGGTCTTTATGGGGTTTGTGATATAAAATCTACTGCCATAGAAAATGTGTGTGATGTGACTTCCTCCTTTTCCCTTGTACCTTTCCATTGTATTCGAATCCACTCCAGTGGCTTCGTGGCCTAAGGCGCTACTCAAACACTAGACTAGACTGCCGATGACGTGGGGATCGAGATTCAAGTCTCAATAGAGTGTAATGAGGGTAGTTTTACAAAATGGTTTTCCATCCTTCCTCCATGCAAATGGAGGTACACTTCATCTTAGTAAAACCTTCATAATCCCTAAAGTTATTAGCCTAATTGGCACATAAGGCTTACAATTCAAAAGGGTAGTAAGACCCTATGATAAAACAAAATTACACTCGAGTTATATTTTTGATATTTTTGCGAATTTATAAACTCTCAAATACATTAGGATTCGATGAATCAATGATTAGAACTTCTCTTCTCTAATTTAAACCCATAATATGTACTCCAAAATATAAATTTAGCTCCTCCGGACAGAAGAATCCTGTTATTTTGAGATTTGAGGATCCAAGAGAAGTCTAGATCACAAGAGGGAGAGGAGGTGTCGCTTGTGTAATCCTCCTGCTGAAAGGGGGGAGTGGAGGAAGGAAGGCGGGATGATGATGATGATGATGATGATCGCTATGACGACATAATTATTGCGGATGTCCCCAGTCCACGGACACCCAGCTCTCACGATTGGGGGGGGGTCTTTCCTTCGTACACCGCCGCCTTCTATCACCCAACCGGGATAGCTCGCTACTACAGAATATGTTCGGGAATCAGTGGCGCACCCAGAAATTAACATCGGGAGTGGGAGGCATACAATGTGTCGGTCGAAATTATTATTTATGTGCAAGTTTTTTACAATTGGGAACTTTAAGGGCACTTTAAATGTGTATAGACATATATACGTATAAACACATAGATATATATAAATGAGTATATGCATACATATGTATATATATGCATATATATGCATATGTATATATATATATATAAACTCCATTATGTCAGCGCGCGATTGAGCCATACCAACCAAGAGGCCGTATCTGTTGGCGAAGGTAGTGTCAACTTTTGTGGATAGAGGGTATCTTGTAGTTAGTAAAACGAATCCTCAGGCCATTAATCTCAGTTTCTAGACCAGGGCTGCAAATTTTTCATTCAATTAGCTCTTCAGTTATCCTCACGGGGCTGAATCAACCCCGTTTCAGATCCCCTGCTTCATAGAACACTCGAGTAGCGCCAGTGGTTGAACCCTGGAACTCTGGATCCATAGCCAGGAACCCTGACCACTTGACTACAAAGGTGTTCAACTGTATATATATATATGTGTGTGTTTAATATTAATTAGAAAGCATGATCTTAAAATTCAGTGTATGCTTTTGTCACACCTTCAGTGCTCTAATCTATATTTCTGCTACATTTGTTTTTAGGTTTTATTAAAATTTTTGATGATCTATAGGGGGAAGATGAGGTAATGACAACTTTTTATAGCCCTTCAATTCCCAGGATGACAACTTATGGGAACAATTATACACTCCACACAAACTCCTGATTGTTTTACTAATATAAAAACAGGATGAGCTAGTATACACATAGTTAATATATTCGTCAGCACTACATGGATTTGAACCAAGATCCCCTAGACTTTTGGTCGACGACCATAACCACTTAGCTAATCTAGTGGGCCCGGAATCTTTCGACATTAAAAAAAAAGTTTTTTTAACGAGTTAATTTTAGCGTATAACCTGAACGGGGGCTAAGAAAAAAACAGTTCATCTTATTGAATTGATGCCGTACCACTGATACAAAGGTTTCACTGGAACCTTGTCGGCTGGAGAGAGTCACCATGATTTAACCACCACATCCTACTCATTGCATCCTGAGTGCGAACGTAAACTTGTGTTCCCCCCCCTTCCCACCTTAAACATAGCCCCCTCCCCCGATCATATATACCTCCCCCTCACACATCCCATAAATACTCATCCCCCTGCTTGTCAGTATCATTGACTGGGCTTGTACCACGAGATGAACCAACAGGATCTGATGACGGGGAGAGGGTTGGATCCGAGGTAACGGGAACACTTTTAAGGTTGTGATACTCTCCTTGGGATACATAAATGATGGAATATTTGGGGGGTTTTCTTAAAAAGTAAACACCTCAAACTACCCTCTTCGGTGGCCGCTTGTTCTGAAGCATTACTCTCGCAATATACTGAAATGCCGATGACAGGGAGATCGGTGTTCGAATCTCAGAAGGATGTACTGAGCGATAGTTTTTCTTAAATGGTTCACCGAACTTCCTCCACGTGAAATCGAGTAAACTTCCTCTAAATTCAACCTTCCTCACCCCTTATACATTTACGCGATTAGTACATAGGCGCATAACCCGAATGAGTAGTAAAACGCGGTGCTAAAAATAATATTAAAAATATATATATTCCCGTGTCTATAGGCGAGTTTTCTCGATTGGCTTGGCTACGTCTTGGAATCGAGTGTGTTATCGACCAAGTGGTTCCGACCAAGTTGAAGTGCGAAAACAATTTTGAGATGTTTTTCTTAAACAAAAATGTCGGTTCGAGTGGAGTAGAACTAACAGTTGGTAGGTGAGTTAGTGTAATCCTATCACATGTACTGCAAATCAACGGAGAATGAGACATTTAATGTTATTCTTAGTTAGATTGGTGCTTATTTTGACTAGCCCTAATATTTGCACAACCTATCAAGCTAAGCATACTATCCCAAAAATAATATTAAAAAACAAATTACGTATGTAATATTAAATAGGCCTAGATCATATAGTACTTTGATTCTTTTATCCATAACTAAACGGTTTTTAAGAACAGTACCTACCTACTGCCATATATTTCGAGCTAGTAATTGCTGTCCATTTTAATTTAAAAAACTTAAAATCCATTAACTATGAAGTGATACTCATTTAAATCTAACATAAGAAGTGATGCCGTTTTAAAATGGGTACACAAATTCTCGTAAACCATACTGTTTTAGTCTGGTCAAGAAAAGCGTTCCCAAACTGAGGTCTGGTATCATCTTGGTCATAAACATTTTGTTAACATCGATACCATGTCAACCGTGAAAACACGCCTCATGTGCCATTTTACAATCTACCTCTTCGGTTAGTGTAGTTAAATTATTTTTAGTTTAGAAGGATAGTAAGACGCTTTGTAAAAAAAACTATAGCCTATAATAAAAGCCACGTGGTGTTTGTTTGTCTGTGCTAAGTTTTTCTCAAACTTCCCAATAAGGTACAGGTTTGAAACCAAGCACACTGATTACTTAAGTTTTCAAGCTACCCCCAAAATTATTTTCATTGAGGTGTTCCCAGAGGGATACAACAAAAAAACAAGGAACAGACTTTGCGTAAAATATGAAATTGCTCTCGTTGCATATATGCATAGTCCTCAGTTGAAATATAAAATAGTTTATAAAATATAAATATTATATAATATAACATATAAAATAACATTAATGATATATTATATATGATTAATTATTATTAATAATATTAGCCTAATTATATATTAAATTATATAATTAATAATATTAATAATATATTAAATTATATAAAAATAAAAATTATATTTATATTATATTAAATTGCAGATTTGCTCTAAAAAAGCTCCATGGCGTGAGCCCACAAGCAAGCTATACCGACTGAGCGGCCGCCGCCATTAGATATGATAGTGACAACATTTTAAGTTAGATGGTGTCACGTACTCAGCACAAACGATCCTTCCGGCCGTTAATTTCGGTTTCCTAGACCGGAGCCGTTACCCGTTTATTCAAGTAGCTCCTCAATTTTTTCTCACAAGGCTGAGTTTGAGCCCGTTCCAAACCCACTGCCTCACTGGGGATTGATCCCGGAACCTCTGGATCTGTAGCCTCTGACGACTAGACCACAGAGCTATATGTGGGAAACTACTACTGATGGTGTGAGGCGGACATGGATTCGAACCGTCGCTCCAGGTCTTGGTGCGGTGATAGTCTACCGTCGTGGTACCTTTAATCATGTCCTCAATAAGACCCACCTGTACGACTTTCCTCACATGGGAATCAATCACTCATATGTAACTGATAATTTCCACACGTCTATCACAGACTATGCCTTAAACATGAGTGAAGAATGACCCTGTCTACAGGACGATTTCTAAATATCTCAGTGGTTAGAATATTGGCGTACTAAGCGAAAGGTCCCGGGTTCGATTTCTGTGTCCAGGTGTCAGTTTTCAATTTAAAAATTGTGATCTTTAGATGTGTTTTTAATCGTAACTAACAATTGTAATAGCTTGGCTATTTAATACATCAGAACATAAAAAACTTAACTTAATCAAGTTCAAATGTAAACTAATCGTATCTCTTACAGACGTGAATATTTCCGTGACAGACTTGAAGAAGTTCCTTAAGCCTATGTCTCCATCTTTGTCAGTAGCTTCCTCCTTCTGTTTGTCCTGTCCTTCTTGGTTTTCTCGTAAATCTTTGCCTCCCCCAACTGTGGACCGACCGTCGTTGGCTGAGAGGGTTTCTGATCCGATTCTGAGACTCCTCCGACGTTCGTCTCAGAAGAAGTTTCGCCATGACACTCGTCGGTGACCTTGAAATATTGAGGTGTGATATCCATATCTTCGTTTGTAGCTAAGTTGATATTCACATTTTTATTGGAATTTAATCGCTGTTCGCTGTTTAGTCTAATTATTTGTTTCTGTATGATCCGCCGGAAAGAAATCTTTGTTGAGTTGATCTCAGTTAGAAAAGCTTTCTCTTTGGCTAGTATGGTATTTAGTTCGGACTCCGACATTGCAATTTGTATTATACACCAAAAATAATTTTCTTTTTATTATTTAGAGGTTATTTTTTTTGTTTTTTCCCCATGGAAACTGAATAATTAATTAATAAGCTTAAAACACGGAGAAAACAATTCCAATACTATTTTTTATCCATCTATTCTTACTACTCGTCCGGGGCATATATAAAAGCAATCGATGGCGTCATCCCGTAATCATGTCATGTCGATCGAGTGACCGTATCTTTTGGCGAGAATAGTGCCAACTTTTGTGGATAAAAGGTATCTTGTGGTCAGCAAAACTAATCCTCAGACTATTAATCTCAGGTTTCTAGACCGGAGCTGCTACTTTTTCATTCAAGTAACTCATCCTTTGTTCTCACGAGGCTGATTTTGACTCCGTTTCAAAACCACTACTTCACAAAGAATCTGTGAGCACCAGGGATTGAACCAGGGACTCTGATCACTAGACTACAGAAGCAATGCGGGCTATACTCTTATTAATTACAATCATGGGCTAGGTATGAAGATTATATAATTAGATAAAATGTACCCACGTTTACGTGGAGGGAGAGTAGATTGCCCTTCAAGAAATAAATCTTATTTATTTATTTAGCACCGCGTCTTACAACCCATTCGGGTTGTACGATATCAAGGAAAAACTCTTTATTTAGCTGGCCAAGACTCGAACCTAGATCTCTTCCATTACTGGTAAACCAGACTCCACAAGTCTGACATTTAGTCAGCGTGTCCACCGATGTGGGTAAAATAGTTTTCCAAAATGAATCTGTCGATTTAACTAAATACTCATTTTATCATTTTTATGAACATCAATATTAATGACTATACGATACCTTAGCTTAGTCGGTAGAGTGTTTGCCTACTGAGCTAAGGGTCCCGGGTTCTATTACCAGCGTGGCCGAAAAAATTATCATTGGTGAAATGTGGGCTTACCCTTTCACGTTGATAAATTAACGGCCGGGGACTGGATGTTGTGCTGGTCCTAAGCTTAAGTTAGATTATAAGCCATATGAAGAAAGGACAGGCCTAGCAAGCAGGTAGTGGAAAATATATGTTGAATAAAAAGTGACCTTGACTACAGGCTTGAAACAGTAATGGATGTAAAATATTAATGACTGAAACTACACACATGAAATAAATTTTCCTTAACATACCAAAGACATAGTCCAATTTTCTTTAAAAGAATTTTTAGAAAATACATATTTTTTTGGGACAAAATTAATAAAATATTTCTGTATTGTTAGTGTTCTTTTATAGGTTTCAAAGATAATATCTACCAAAAGTGACAGCTGCAGATCCAATGACTTGGCGTATGAATATGTGAAAGTAGACCTAGTAGCTTTTCTAGCTGTCAGATAAGGTTCTTCATATGAAAATTGGACTATATATATATTTGGTTCAGGTTTCAGCTCTAATGGTACGGAAACAACCTTGTAGATTGGTTCCATTTGTATCTGTCCTACGTAAGCTAGTTTTGCATCTTGTATTCCCATGATGAAGTGCGTGTCCCCACTCAACTTTCGATTGAGAAGTAAGAGAATATCTCGCTTTGGGAATATAAAAACTCAAGTTACTAGAAATAGTGTTGACCTGGATGTTGGGAAAGGGAATTAACTAACGGAAACGAAAATCCTTTTACATTAATGACTTCTCATGAAACAAATGTCTAAACATTATCGATTCGTCAACCAAAGTGAGCATCAAATATGTAGTAAACTTTAAAATAAGGTCATTTTTAATAAGGGGAATATTTGTGTTATTTAATTAGGGTAGGATGTGCTATTTTTATTGTTGCAGACAATGTTTAGTTTATATTAATAATAAAACATAGTTTGAATAAAAAAAATTAAAATATCATATTCTGAAAATTGACACCTGGATAGGGAATCAAACCCAGGACTATTGGCTTAGTACGCAAATGCTCTAACCACTGGGCTATCCAGGAATCGTCCCGTATCCATCATAGACTCTTCCTTAAAATATGAGTGAAGAATGACCCTGGGCACGGGACGGTTCCTGGATAGCTCAGTGGTTAGAGCATTGGCGTACTAAACTGAAGGTCTCGGGTTCGATTCCCATGTCCAGGTGTCGTTTTTCAATTTTCAGAATATGATATCTAGATGGATTAATCCTCAATAAAAGCATAAATAATAGCTTTGGCTATTTGATTAAAAAAAATTAAGCCCACTTCGTTTTTTCTAGTACCTTGTCTTACTACCCGTTCGGATTATACGCTTGTGTAAGCCTACTAATTACGCTAGTGGTTTTATGGATTAGAAAGGTTATATTTAGAGCAAGTGTGGCCATATTTGCATGTCGGGAGTTGGGAAAACCCTTTTGGAAAAACAACCATCAGCACACCCGATCGAGATTTGAACCTCAATCTCCCCGTCATAGGCAGATTAGTATACTGCAAGAGTAGCGCGTTAGACCATACGGCCACCAAGCCAGGTTTCGGTGTTATTATAAATGATTTTTGCTCTATTTTTAAAAGTATTCCAAGCATTTTCAGAAATATGTTTGAAAATAATTAAACTTAATTTAAACACGTTTCCAAGTGTTTCAAACAGATTGAAGTGAGATAGCGGAACATAAATTATGCAAAGTGCTGTACATTTTGTTTGCAATGTTTTCAATTCCATTCGAACATCAATTTATTAATTTTTTTTAAGAACATGTAACTCCATGTGGACGAGAAAAATTCACAAAATAAAAGAAAATTTCTCGATTGTTTTACCAAAACCAATTTACTATTTTTTTTATGGCATACAAGCTACATAAACGTATGAACCCTACAGAACGAGAGAAAACTGTGATGCAATCACTTTATGACCATCCGGGTAGCAAGGTCACATCCACCCCAAATGCCTCGGGGAACCAATAACGCTTTCAAAGCTCGATAGCATCACATATGATTGTCACATATGCTTTAAAAGCTCGTGTCAGCCCAGGTACAGTACGTCACAAAGGCAGGGAGGTAGGGCATGGGGGTGTATAGTCCTCCCAAAAACTCACAAATATTTAACTTATACCCTATTTAATATAAAAAATTCTGTGTGCCGTTTATTACTACCCGTTATGGTTATACGCGATTTTACACAAATACATTTAAACGTGAAAAATATAACGCTAAGGAAATTTACCCACCTTTCCATGTAGAAATAGTAGAGAGCAAATTGATAAAAAACACTCTCTGTACACGCAACTGGGTTTCTAGCCCTGATGTTCCTGTCATAGAAAGTACAATCTATTTCGAGAGTGACGTCTTAGACCGGGGATCGGCAACTGGTCGATTATGATCGACCGGTCGATCTCACGGCAATTTTAAGTCAATCGCGTAAGAAAATCGCTTTGTCCTTAGAAGTCGATATTTGAGTCTTCAAACCTCGCAAATATATCAAGAACTTTCAAATAATATTTTAGTGTGAGCAAAATTACCTTTATCGACTATAATCGATAATGTTACTAGAGATTTAGTTATTATGTGTACATGTATATTTTATTTATTATACACTTTTTTACTAACGTCGAGACATATATATTTGAGGAAATATTAAATGTAATAGAGAGAATATTAAATGTTAGAAAAAAATGGAGCAAAAGTAGAACGGAGAAATGGTTAGTGATGTCAGGATCTTTGGTGAGTTTGTAAATCGATCAGAGGCCAAAAGTTTTGCCAGCTCCTGCCTTAGACCATTCTACCATCGAAATGGGTGTAAAAATGCTATAATTAAAGGGAATATTCATTTTAAGAAACCCAACTAATTCAGATTTATTATGAAAAAAAGAAAACATTTATTTTTATTTTTTTAGATGTGATTTTATATTTGTATGTACATTTCTACTAATACTTAATAATATAATAGGACGAGGGAAGTGAATGTCTAAGGGAAGGCATTGCCATTCTCGCAAGTAAGATGCTTCCGCTGAGAGGAATCGTTCATCCTTGATAAATCTTGAGACGCAAACCGCCATACAGAAGTGTACGATGAATAGTATCATCGTCATCTCAAGGCAGTCCTATAGGACCGTTTTCAAATCTCTATTAATTTAACAGATCCAGAAGTCTTGGGTTTAATTCCAGGTGCTTCCAGATTTTCTGTGAAGCTGTGGGTCTGAAACGGAGTCAAATAAGCCTCGTGAGGACAAATAAGGAGATACTTGAATGGGAAATGTAGCGGCTCCAGTCTAGAAAACTAAGAAGAAATATATATATGCTTTCATCCTTGATTTTATTTAATATATCCAACATGTATCCAATATTTTTATTTTTGATATTATATTTTGCCTATTTATTTATGATAAATTTACAATGGTATTTTGATACCTAATTAAATATAGCTTCTGCTTAGGGACAATCTCATTTTATAAACTATCCCCTTTGATTTGTCTAAATAAACTTGGAGGTAAAATAAACAATGACTAATTTATGTAAACTCGTGTACAGACAAGCGTACACGCGGGGTTACAAACTGCACGTCGAGAATTTGAGGGCTACCCTAACAAAAAGCACAACAGACGAAATTGGCGAAAGTTTAAGTGTATAGGGTCTGTGCAAAGTGGGCGATTATTCAACACACTATATGGTGTGACAACATATCTGGAGGGCGTGACATTATTAATTCGATGTTTGTTTGGACTCTATAGTGTCACACTGATAAAACGACTGAATTTCCTAAATTACGCAGAACATTTTAGTCAGAACAAAACTAGAAACGTGCGCAAAAATGAATGATTTTTGATGGGTACATATTTAGTTACGTTACAAATTTTAAAAATGTAGAAATGTCAAATGTTGTAGGTGCTATTTTTAGTAAAATATGTTTTTTGATAGAGTATTTTTTTAGCACTACTTACTTACTCTATGGCATCAGGGACTCTAAAGTTCATTACCGAACACACAAAAGTACGCCACCTCTCCCTATCTTGAGCTAATTCTATCCAGTATATCTCATTACACTCCATCTCTCAGGTCCATCTATATGTTTTAGTACTGCTAATTACGATAGTATATTTGTATGAGTATGTAGCCAAAATATGGAGAATAGTGGAAAATATATCAAGGGTGGAAATGACAAACGTTATGTGCCAAAAAATAAAATTTTACAGGAAAGATAAAAAAAGGTTTTGCATTAAATTTGTTAAATTTTTTGTCTGGAAAAAGCTATTATTGCCTACTACAACATATCATACAATTAATGGTTAACTAAAAATAATGAATTATTGGAGAGTAACAGTTTATAGTAACATAATAAAATATAACATCCAAAAACGTTTTACGTGCCATATATACTTACTCTAAGTTATGTGTGTACTTTATGGGCTACCATCTGTAAGTGTTCTATGATGAAAAGGCACTTGTAACAAACGTAAACTATGGAGCACTGCACATAATAAATAACTATTAAGAAGGAAGACTAATATCTTTATAAAATTCACTATATTATTAAGTTATCTAGGCTCAAACCTCTGCTTGTTATATCGGAGTCAGGTACACTATCCATTGGACCAAGCCCATATTGTATGGTAAACTGTGGTCTATGTTTATCACATTAAGAAACCATATTTAAGAGTAATAATAGCTTAATGCATGGCCGTGAATAAAACAAAATAATTTACCATCGCACAAAAACCCGTCTAAACTCTCGAGTTTTATACATCAAGATCTTTTCCATTTTTTTCCCTTGCTTAATGCACTTGTTTTTATCTCTCTTTCTATAGCTGTATATCATGAATATTTTCTTAGGGATTTTAAGCCCCATTTATTTCTGTGCGGCAGTGAAAACAGACCTTGAAAATGAAAAGAGTATTTAAAAGAATGTGAGCATGTACAGTTTTATAACATATTTTGAAAACCAGAATATCGGTCTTTAGTTATATAGGATGTGCCATATTGAAGAATGTTGAAAATATCACGGATGAAAATAGTATCGAATACAAAATTGCTAGGAAAAGCGAATGAAGAAAGGCAACTTTGAAAAAGTATACAACAAAAATGAGTTAATATGGTAGGCCTTATACGTAGCCATTATGGTTTGATGAAGATAATTATAGAAGGAGATGTAGAAGGGAGAAATTCAAGATAGCGATCAAGATTGGAGTATATGACTCAGATAACGGATGATGTTGGCAGGAGAAGGTACAAATATGTAAAAAAAAAATGGACCCAGGATATACAAGAGTGGAGAGAGGCGGCAAACCAATCGCAATATTAATGAACTAATGACTATAGTAATGATTCATCGTGATGTTCAGAGCTATCATAAATGCTTATTGTTTTAAGATAGTTTATTTAATTTTAGCCGCTTTGGTGGTTGGAATAGACTGAGCTGCTGATGACGGGGAGATCGGTGTTCAAAAACCCAACAGGGTGTTTTAAGAATGGTTTTCTACTCTCCCCTTCACGTAAATACTGGTACATTTCCTCTAAATCATAACAAAACCTCATCCCCCAACATAATATTGTCTAATAGTACAAACGGATAATAATACGTGGCCACAAAAAAATTGATACAAAAAAAAATAGTGCGTTTAGAAATGTCAAGTAAAATAGCCCAATAGAAAACACTCAGTCAGTATAACCTTAAAAGAATTAGGAAAAAATGAACTAAATTATTTCCTAGGGCCTCGTACTTACTAACAATATCAGTTTAAGTAGAATGGAATCACCTATGCTCAGAGTTTAAGGCGGAGTTTGGATGAAAAGAGATAACGTCAGTGTTTTTGCAATAATTGTTATAGCAAAACATTTATTTGTCCAAAATAAATAAAACATAGTTTAATTTTCTTCACATGGTGACATAAACAGTTGTTGAATATCTGTAATGGGTGTTCTGGAATTTATTGACAAGTTTTTCTCTTCATTTAAAAAGTTTCTCATCTAATGTCGCTATGCTCATGACAGATATTCAACAACTGTTGGAATCACCACGGGAAGAAAATTAATCTATATTATTCTATTAGGGAAATATTTTTATTTATTTTGACCAGCAAAGGTTTTTTTTTGTTAAAAAATCTGTAAAAATGTTAGTATTAATTTGCGTTGACTTCGATCACATCTTAAAAGACTCGAATATGTTTTCATATGAAGCGCAAATAGTTCTCTGTTATGTAAGAAAACCACCAGACGAGATCCAAAAGTAATGGAAACAGAGTTTTAGAGTTCATGTATGATTTCCCTGAAGATCCTCCTTCATTCGAGTTGTTATCTTGTTTCCACAATGAACGTTACTCTGGTACCTCACGACTGACCCATACACGCGTCTCACGGCTTTTATCATAACACATTTACAACTCCTTACTTCCGAGTAGGGAACGAAACTTCAACAACTTGTCTGCAACTTGGTGCTAGAGTTGCATATGTCCTCCAAGAAGGTTAGTACGTTAAAGAGAGTGGAGAGTCGTGTAGTGTTGCCAGGGTAGTCAAAGTTAGGTTAAACTGTACCTGTGAATTGTTCTCATCACTCAGTAGAACACTTATTGACAATGTCGTGTCGTGGGGTGTTGCCAGGATAAGCAGAGTTAGTTTAAACTGTACCTGTGAATTGTGCTCATCACTCAGTAGAACACTCATTGGCAGTGTCGTGTCGTGGAGTGTTACCAGGGTAAGCAGAGTTAGTTTAAATTGTACCTGTGAATTGTTCTCATCACTCAGTAGAACACTCATTGACAGTGTCGTGTCGTTGAATGTCACCAGGGTAAGCAGAGTTAGTTTAAACTGTACCTGTGAATTGTTCTCATCACTCAGTAGAACACTCATTGACAGTGTCATTTCACATCTTCGGGTTTTAAACTAAAATAAATCAAAATAAGTAAATTATAATTTAAGTACCAACATTTAATTATATGACCACGGTTGGTTTGTTTTTGAATATAGATAAGAACACTAAACTAGTAGATATTCATTTGTCAATATTCAATAAATTACTTAGATCTTATCTTACATTTAGTTTCTTCGATTAAGTAAGCAATTATCCGCAACTTCTACAAATCAAACATAAATATTTACTCAAAACATATTGAATAATTGATAATAAAGATACAAAACTTAATTGGAGAAAATTAAAACCAATAAAATCCATCCTAATAATATTATAACATGTTAACTTGACCATTATTTCGAAACCTCCCTCACTGAAATTTCGAATAAACCTCGTTGTTATTTCAATTTCTCCGTTTCGTTAAGATAACATTTGTACCCAACTTTCATTCTGAGCAATGATCTGGAATATCTGGGAGCATGCTTTCTATTGATATCGCCAATTATACTCATTCATTCATTAACTAGCTGGTCCCGTGGTCTAACGCGCTACTCTCGTGTTGGACTAGACTGCTGGTGACGGGGAGATCGGGGTTTGAATAACGATCGGTTGTACTGAGGGTGGATTATACTCAAATGATTTCCTTTTCTATCTCCATGCAAATGCGGGTACATTTACTCTCAATTATACCTTACTCATCTCCACCCTATTAGTGTACTAATTAAAATGTGGATATCCCGAGTGGGTGGTATGATGCGGTGAAACAAAATAATGAGATAACAATTCAGCTCAGACGGTAGCGTGTCTGTCTACTGAACTAAGGGTATTGGGTTCGATTCCCGACATGGAAGAAAAAAATAATCGTTAGTAAAATGTGTTTTTATATTTTTTAATTGTGATAAATTAACAGATAGAGGTTTGGATGTTGTGCCAGTTCTAAATTTTAAATTTGTTTCTATAAGTAGTATGTTTATATAATCAGTTGGTTCAGTAAGTTCACGTTAAATAGATACCAGACAAATTAAAAAAGTACTGATTTGAGCTGTTGGGTAAATTAATCTCCTCCATTGCTGTAAAATCAGAATGGAAACGTCTTGAAAAAATTCCATTTCGTCAGCCACCAATCGAGCTGTACCGTGACCGAGCGGCCGATGTCCGTTGGAGAACATAGTGACAACTGCTGCGAATAGAGGGTGTCATATGGTCAGTACAATGAGCCCTTTGGTCGCTAATATCAGTTTTCTAGACCGGAACCGCTACTATTTTATTCAAGCAGCTCCTCACTCGTCATCTTGAGGCCGAGTTGAGCCCATTTCAGACCCATTACTCCATAAAAAATTCTGGAAAGCGCCGGAAATCAAACCCAGTAGATTTATAGCCAAGCACTATGAACACCTGCCCGTAGAAAAAAACACCATTGGTTAATCAGGCCTGGGATCAAACCCTTGACTTCTCCGTCAATTGTTATCTAAGAAAGGCGAGTCTAACTCTTTAGACCGCTCGTCCATTGCTACGTGTTCCCAGACTGATGATGAGACAAACATTCTATCTTTCGTGGTTTAAAATGTTTACGAAAATACTGATTAAATAGCCTTACATAGTAATGAAGTCACACGTCCACCCTGTAATGTCTAAAGCTATGACGTCAATCATTGTCACGAATACTCGGCCGAACCGCCAATATTCAACACATCATCCTCCGTTGAAAATACGCAGTATGTTGGCTCACAGAAACGCAATATGTTAATCACTTTTAGAAGGTCGAAGGGGATATAAAAATTAACTACCGAAGCTTTTCAGAAGTCGTTTGTATGCAAATCATCTTGATGAGGATGAAAATGTTTAAAAATCACATAATGGGCTAATGACTTTGTTGGCATATTGAGACAAAATATCAATGGATGGAAACTTATTTTAGAAAAAAAAATTAAATTGATGTTGGCGATCTTTTTCTAATATTGTTTTTGGTGTAGCTCAGTCAATAAAAAATATGAACCTATGTGGTTAAATTAAAATATACTATTACTGTACGTCTATGGTGACATTTAGAAGAAAACACTTTTTTTAACTATCTTTTTACAGTAATTAACTTTTCTAATTATTCTTCAAAGTTTATTTTCCTAATTTTGTTGTGAATACTTGCAAACTAGGTCGATATAGTATTAAGAATGTCCCTTAAGGCAGCCACCTTGGTCAGCTAGAAGGTATCAATTGCTCTCAGGTCACACGGCTTAAAATACAGTGGTTTGTGTCGTTTTCTGGAGCTACTTCTCTATTTTCTCTAAGATTATGGTCCCTTTCGACCTTCACCTACAACTACACATTGTCATGTCAATAAGAAAGAGAGGAAAGAGTACCACATAACTTCTTATCTCAAGGTAAAGAGGAAAGCTCGCTGCTAGTTCTCAAATATCTTAACATTTTCTGTTGTGAACTTAACAAACAATTAGTGTATTTGTTAGAAGGTGGCTAAATCTAGAGCTCTCCACAAATATGATTTAAAAAGTCGTTGAAAATGAGTTAAAGTCACATTTATTTCTATTAATAAAGTCAAATTATAGGGTTCTTAGGTAAATGTAGCCCTGTTGTAATCTTTTGAATTTATTTTGGCGTCAACCATATTTTTGAAATAACACATCGTATAATTAAATATAGCGCTAGAGCTGAACGTCTGCGCGGCAATTTCTCGCTTACTGGGGTGGCCCCCTTAAGACATCGTTGTTACTAAACACGAGTGTTGATATAACTTTGTGTTTAGAATTATTACATTCATTTTTTTAAAAGCATTATTTATTGGTCTGTTTTTTCTCTTTTCTGGATGAAACATCCCAAATTGTAGTTAGTAATTTTCTTATACCAACTACTTAAACTGTAATTTATATGGTGGTTAGGGAGGAAGGGTGGATAAAATAAAGAATGTAGAGGGATGAGTAAGGGTGGTTTAAAACTTTGTCAAGCTTATGATGCTAATAAGCGAGGTTTATTAAATAACTAGCTTTTACCCGTCGCGGCTTCTTCCACAATAATTGATAACATCTTTTAATTTTTAACTATACTGTTTTGGTCATAAATTAAACTTTATTTTTTTCAAATATCTATGAGTTTTTCTCAGCTCTAGCTGAAAATAATATTTCCGTATTATGTTAGATTTACTTTAACATTTTAATTATAATCACATTCATATTTACTCGTAAAATCAAAATCACAATATATATATATATCTCTTATATAAAAAAAGTTTAAACATTATTATTGTAAAATTTATGTAGAATCAAAGGTTGGGAATAGTCCTATATGTTATTCCAGGACATACTTGACCTACGTACCAAGTTTCATTCGAATCCGTTCAGCAGTTTTGGCGTGATTGAGTAACAAACATCCAAACACACAAAATTTCGCATTTATAATATTAGTAAGATTGTTAATAAATTAATGTTAAATAATATTTAATGTTAACAAAGTCTTCCTAGAATGTTGCCAACTTGACCACGAGAGGAACATTTTTTAAACACCAACATTGCATGTGTATAATTAAGGTGTCTTAGTTTATTTTAAATTTTAAAGTGATTCTAATTATATCCACGCAGGGAAAACATGTTTCGAAATTGTTTGGATAAAAATAACATATTTTTTGGTCCTTTGATTATTGTTTAGAGGTAATTGAACAATTTATTGTCTAGAAATAGTATTTTTGTCACTTGAACTAAAGATTTACTTTAGTTTTTTTATTGAGTAGTTTCATTAGTTACTTAATCATTTTTGTGATTTAATTTTGGTAGCGACTTTAATGAAAGAGTTTTCTTAGTTTTTATATTAATTAGTTTTATTAGTTACTTATTCATTAATCATGGTCATGAGTTAATTCTTCTTGCAACTGTCGTGAAAGAGTTACTTTAGTTTATAAAGAGTATTTATAAGTTACGTGATAATTAACTTGAAGTAGATCCACTAACACAAACAAGTGTCAACTCTGGTTATAATGAACCTCTACGAATCAGATATTTTGTTCACTATGTCCGAAGTTCATTAATACTGATTTTTTTTAATCTGAAAAAGTTTGTTAGTGACAAACAAAATAAGAGTTCAAATACAATCGCTCTTTATTGAAATATATTAATTAATCTTAAAACAATCTGTTATATTCTGTTGTTTACTGTATACTGTTATAATTCATATTTTTTCCAAATTCTTCTATAGAGTCTGTGCTTTTTCCACACTTGACTCCACACTATCCATGCATTCAAAAAACTAAACTGATTAGAAAAGTCTTATGTTTTGGAGTTTCATATACCCTCTCGAAGAAAGATATTAGTGAAAACAATTATTAAATGGCCACAAACTGTCATTCCCTGTCCTGTAGCCCCTGTTCTCTTAATAAAACTCAGAAGACTGCCTTCCTTTACTTGCCGCCGATATAGATATTAAAACTTAAGCCAGTTCAGTGAGTATAGTGACTGTTTAAGCTTAACCCTCTCCCTCAACATTCCGTACTTTCAGTCAAGATTTGTGCTACCTAAACAAGAACTCGGGTAGAGAATAGGTGTATTCAAGTTTAAACAACCAAAAAGTTATGTTTTTAAATAATTATGATGTTAGAAAGACTTTTCTGATTGAACGTTCCAATTTTTCTCTTCATTAAAACCGAGGTTGAATGTTCATTATAAACGATTTTATTAACGTACATTAAAATGTATGTGGGCCGGGACCAATGAATTAGGTTCACTGTGGACGAATGTTCACTACAACCGTGTTCACTAAAACCAGAGTTGAGTGTAAACTGTAACTGAAACAATGACGAAAGAGATACTTCACTGTCCACCAAAGAGTATAACAATCAATTTCACATATTTTTAAGTTATCCATAAAAATATATATGTTTACTTACAGCTTAGAAACTATTTGGTTATATAAATATTATTTCAGCTAAAATATTTTCATTTTTAATAATTACACAACTTTAAAATGAAAGGTTATTTCTTTTCTTAAATAGTTGCGAAGATATGATCAAAATTGAAAATTTAGGCTTGAAATCAGTTTCATGGGAAAACAAGAATTGCCATTTTGTTTGTAATACTAAACATATATATACATATATATACCAAATTTAATTAAATTAGTTAAAGTAGATTTCGAGAAAAATAGTTTTGTTCTCTTTTCGCCCTGCAGTAAACTAACCTTAATTTTAGGGTTGTATGGACTATTTAATTCCAAAAACTCTTCGGGGAGCCTTATAAAAACTATAAATCCCAAGTTTTAATCTGATCGGTAAAATGGCCTAGGCTCTAGGTCAAGATACAAACAGAAAGACAGACAGATGTAGTCGCAAAAAAAATATATATATCTTTTTCAGCTTCTGGGGGTCATGAATTGTCCACATTTATAAAAACCTTGATTTAGATTAAAAAAAAATATTATCACAATACTTCTCTCTCCAAGGTGCTGAAGGTGCTGAGATAAAGTAAAGAAAATATGGGAATTTACTTTTGAAGGCTTAAAGTTATAATTGTTAAATTTCTTCTTCGACTACTTACGCCTGTTGGCTCTTAAAATACTGTCACATGCTGAACAAATTTTGCTCCCACTCACAGGCCAAATCAAAAGGGGGTAGTAATAAACACACTAGAGGAGTTTAATGGGACTCCTTTGTCACCCATACATCCAAGATACCATCCCACTTATTTATCAGGTTAAGATAAGCAGGCGTATTCAAAGTTTAGTTTTATAATATTTCATTGAGCCAAAGTTGAGAGCACGTTACTGCCGGTAAGAGTTATTTTCAAATGAAGGATACAAGGGAAAAAGGAGGAAGTCACATTACATACATTTTCCAGGACCAAAACATTTATATTTCAAACCCCATAAAAATTCCAGCGTTTCTTTAAAAATTAATTTATACATGACAAAGACCTCATTTAACCACTATCTAAGGTGCAATAGAAAGGTCTATTGATAGTCTTACAAATGGCAGCACCAATTCACTTTTTTATCCTGTACCCTTGACATTGATTTTTTTTTCAATTTTAGCACCACATCTTAGTAACTGTTCAAGTTATACGCTTATGTTCTAATTACGCTAATGGTTTAAGGGATTAGGGAGGCTATATTTAGATTAAGTGCACCCATATTTGCCTTGAGGGAGAATGGATAGCCATTTTGGAAAACACCTACAATACACCGGACAGAGGGTCGAACCTCGATCTCCCCGTCATCGGCAATCTAGTCTACTGCGAGTGTAGCGTAATAGACTAAGCGGCCACAGAAGCGGGTTTGAATTTGTTCATAAACTAGAGCGATACAGATTTTCAAAAATATAATATTATAATATAAAAAAAGTACTTTTTTACCAACGTTGGTGTGCACATAGTATACACATTATGCTAATTTAGTTTGGCTTTTCGGTGATGGGGAGTTTGTAGTTCAAATTACGACGAACTGTACAAACGTGTATTTTTCAAAATAGTATCACACTGGGTACATTTCATATACTTACTTATTTCCTATCCCTAAAATATAAGTGTAGTCAGGAGTTGGTAAAACGTGGCAAAAATAATAATTTAAGTCTGCCCGCGAGTCGCGAGCAGCGCCAGTTGCTCCGCCTGGTTTAATAATTTATATTCCCTCCCTTGGTTTCTTAGCACCGGACGGGCAGAAATTGCCCGCCGGGGATAGTTTATTTTGTTTTTCATGCCAGGGCTACGTATGGAAATGTCATAGTAGCCCTGGTAGTGTACTATTATTTAATCGGACCGACCTCGGCGACCAGCTCGACCGGGGTCAGAAAGACCGTATTTTCTTTTCGATTCTCCGGATACTTATTATTACTATTATTTTTTTCTATGGTTTTTCCTCTCCTCCCTATTAGTACTAAGTACCTAAGTACATGTTAGGGTCCTGTCGACCCCATTAAGGGCTACGGGGCGGGTTTTTATAATTTTCCCGCCCTTTCCCCAAAGACGATACAGATTCAGTCCGTCAGGGCGCCATGTTTCAATCGTTATACTATGTTTTCATGTCTCAATGTAATGTTAGAATTCGAGAGCCCTTACGGGCTGGTGTTTTCAATGATACTAAGTGTTTCCTGTATGTATGACCAAATAAGAGATGTTTACAAAAATAAAATTAACCTTGCAAACAAACAAATAATAATTTAATCATAATATATGACCTTGAACATTTAATACAAACAAATAGAGTGCTAATTATGAAGTCGTTATCGTATCAATTTTTTTAACGCCGCATATTACTACCCGTTTTGGCTATACCCATATGTACTAATTACGTTAGTGTGCTAGAGATGAGGAAGTTTGAATTTAGAAGAAGTGTACCCACATTTTAGTGGAAGGAGATGGGAAAAACCTTTAGATAAAACCACCTTCAGCATACCCGACCAGGATTCGAACCACAATCTCACTTTCCTCGACAGTGCAGTCTACTGCCAGAAAGACCAAACTTATGGCTCGTGGGCCGAATCCAGCCCGGCGACTGACTTTATCTGGCCAGTAAAATATTTAGCAAACAAACAGTTAATGAGTTCATAAAAATAGACTAAAAAATAATCACTATAATATATGGTTCAGTGGTCAAATGGTCTTAGGAATAGCTCTATTGTTAAAGTGGCCTGCTTATGACGGGGTGATTGGGGTTTGAATCCCGGTATTGTTTACTGAGGTTTTTTTTTCAAAATTGTTTACCACTCTCCTTTACGCAAATGCGGGTAGTTTACCTCTAAAATTCTTCCTTTATCATACCTACCCCATTAGAGTAATTATCATAAATGCGTGCAACCTGAAGAGGTAGTAAGACGCGGTGATAAAAAAAATACTATATGATAAATTTAAAGCTGAAGTTTTTTGTACGATACTTTTTCTATATCGGATCATCAATTTTTTTAAATCCCATACTGCCCGCGATATCAAAAAGGTTTCCAACCCCTTCCTTAGTCTAAGCGGTCACCAAAGATGGTGTTTCTAAACTATTATTCACTATGGTTGAATCATTCATTGTGCAATTGTAGCCTCCAATATTGACTGAAATCATCATTTTAAATTTTTTTACTTACTTGATTTATTAATCTTACTGTAGGTACATATATAAAAGAATAATTATTAGTGAATTCGTCTAAGCGTTCAGGATTAGCAGGTATTTTTTAGGAGAAGTTCACTTTTTTTTTAGAAATAATGGAGGATTTAAAAAACGTAATGACACCTCCCTCCCAAGTGCATTTGGTTGAAATTCAAACTCTTGACTTTCCCGGGGATGATGGTAAAATTGTATGTGAATCCTACGTATCATACCTCTTGGTCACAGATTTGCGGGGAGAAATTTCTTAGTATAATCCAATTTTTATAGGAAAGGGCCATTTAGAAAATGTGAACATAATTTTTAGGTTAATATTGATAACATTATTCTATATTATTACTGTTATTTTATAAGTATTGATGATACAGTCATATTAAATGTGGCAGTTGACTTGACGTATGAATACATGAAAGCAAATCTAGTAACTTTTATAACTGTTGTATAAGGCCCTTCCTATGGAAATTTGACTCTTACAAAGTAATTGCCCACATAATTAATTCGAATTAAGTAAAATCGCTACCTGTGCACAATTATGCAAAGGCATCAGTCTAGTTTAATATGGTTTTCCGGACACGAGGAGATCGGGGTTTGAAACCCCGGCAAGATGTTCTGAGTGTTTTTTTTTCTCAAATGGTTTTACACATTCTCTTTCTTCGGGCAAATCTAATCTAAATTCAACCTTACTCTTTCTTAACACTACCACACATGCAAATAGCCTAATGGGTAGTAAGACGAGGGCGAAGGAAATAAAAAAGTTTAAATAAGATATACGTAAAAATATAGAAGGGAAATAGTTCCATCATTGAGAGGTGTAGAACTACTTATTTGTTATTAAATGAAACGGAACTTGGATAACGTAAACCAATAATTCGTTTAAGTGAAGGATTTATTTTAAATCTCTATTTAAGCTTGCCACACAATGAATCAGATCGGAACAGATCGGAATCGGAAACCTACGAACAGAAACGAACTTTATCTGCACACTGGTTAAAAATTCAATTCATGTCCGCCGGAAGACAGTAACCAAAATGATACATTGATTTTAGTGATTTGGTGATAGTGAGTGATAACAGCAGTGAGTCGCAGGTAATGGTGGTTGTGTACATTGCTGCTGATGAAGAGAAATAAGAAACGTCTTCAAAAATACTTTGAGGGCACGACATACACTAAATGCAACATAGAATTTCTGAGATTTTCTTCCACGCATTTTCTTTTTTTAACACAGTAATACGAATGGTTGTTGACAATGTTATAAATTATAGGGTACTGTTGAATTAAATTGATTGTTTCTTCGTCCAATGACTTTTTTTTTTGACAAGCAAAAGTTGTCGAGGAACAGGAAAGGAACATCAATAAATGTAAATTAAGCGTGAGTGTGGATGATGCAATAGTCCAGTGTTGAGGACTCAAAGCGCATAGCTTCGGGATCCGTCAAAATATTACCTCCTGGCAAACCGATTCGTTCCGTTCCGATTAGATCCGACGTTGACGTTTCCGTTGCGATCTGATCCAACCCAGTGTGCGGCAAGCATTATAGTTCAATCATTTGATTAACAGCAACAACAATAACAAAGATTTAACAATAGAATCGATACAAAACAATAGCACATTTCAACTCCTTACTCACTTTTGTTTCTGTTCAACGCAGCCTTTATAAGTTTTTGAACATTTGAAAATTTGTACAATAAACTCGTATGGTCACGTGTACAATTCCACATGTAGCCTTCACTTCACTGTCAACTGCAGATCCTTTCTTAGTTTCCATTTCATTCTATTTTATCAAAAACTCAAAATGACCATTTCACTTTAATAATACAAATAAAGCGGTATGTTTACAGTTGGTATCAATGGTATTTCTTTCGCCTCTATTAAGTTTTTCTTCAGTTTTCTTTCGTAACAAAAACATCAATAGCAAAACGTTCTTTTGTCCATCCGAACAAAGGAAAAACCTGCAGCATTGCTCGTGCTACAGTGGGAAATATCTGTTGTTGAAGTAATACAAAAATACATGTTTTATGCGTCTCTAGTTTATCATTTTTTGAGTAAATACCTTCAATTTTTTTAGAGGCCAAACTTGTTAAATTGAACCTAAAAGCACGTTGGCAAACTCTTGCCTATTTTTTCTTTGTTTGTCTTAAGAGAAGTTATATTTTTTAATATCAACAAAGTCCGTTTATGTGACCGCAAGGTTTAAAAAGAGTTTATCCCGCATTAAATTAGACTGCCAATAACGGGGATATCGGGGCTCGAATCCTGGTTTGGTCTACTGAGGATGATTTTTCCTAAATTATTTCCCACTTACCTTCCACGCAAATGCGGGTATATTACCTCTAAAATGCTTCCTTCCTCATCATTACCTCATTAGAGTGATTATTTTATGTGTATTTGTGTGTGTATAGCCTGAACAGATAATAAGACGCGGTGATTAAAAAACGCTTCTATAATACAAGAGCGGGGATTTTTTTAAAGCATACTGTGGCCATAAAATTAAAAAAAAAGACATATAAGAAAGAATCCCTCCAATTGTGAGGGAGAACTACAATATATATAGTAAAAAACTAGAGAGATGAAAAATAAGGGAAGAAAAAAACCGCCGTTGAGTCGGGGGCATAGGGGGAGGGGGAGAAAAAGATTAGAGTCGACTGGGAAATGATAGTCAAAAATAAAAAATAAAATAGATATTCGTGAAAAGTGCGAGTGTAAGGTCATTTGCCGGTTAAAGGTAAATTTGTATGAAAACGTAATATTTTTCTTCGCGTGTGAAGAAAAAAGGACCGACCATCTAAGTCATGTTTGTATTTAATTTTCATTAAAAATGTTATTAATTTATAAATTTTAATCAACCCTAACTTCCATTAAGCGGCTGATTACTCGAAACTTCAGTCATCTATTTTGTAACTCCCTACAAAACAACAGCGCCATTAAATAAATTAACCAGACTAGATATAATTGAGGGAAACATCTATCTATGAATAGATTAAAGCCAAGAAAACATATTTATAGTGCAAAATAATGATAAAATTGGCTTTTAAATATCAGAATATACACGAAATACACCTTCAACACACTTATTTGCATAAAGATACGTAAATTACGTGGATAATATTGTTTGTAAAGGCATCCATTTGCTTTTATACCATAGAATCGCTTTTCTCGTTGGGGGCTACGCCCCCAAACCTCCGGTGATTTTTCTTTGCAAGTGGATGTAAACTAATGTAATTCCATAGCCATTTTTGATAGGTCTTACCGTTTAGCCACAAGAGACCTCCAAAGAAAGGTCCACACCGACTTTAAAATTTCTCTGCCATTTTGAATTTTTATCGGGGATTGAAAATTAGATTTTTTTACTTTTTGGAATTTTCCCGATGGTTACAGGCCAAAAGCTATAAGTTTGCCAAATTTAAAGTTTCTAGCACATCTGGAAGTGAGTAAACATTAATATCAGTGAGTGAATCAGTCATGTGGCTTTATAGTAATATAATATAATAATAAGTGTTGGATAAGCTAATATTTTTGGAGTGCAACAGCGCTTTTTGATAGAGTTATAGTAAATAAAACGTAAGCGGTAACTGGGCACACTGGCTGGGTCGAGGATTATTTTTGTTATTCTTATGAACAAGAATGTGGCTCACTTGTATTTATTCAGGTTAGTTTTAATATTATGATGTTTTACTGTGAAAGTATTTATTAAAACTCACGCCATGAGTTTTTTATTTAAAAACTATTTTAGTCAATCTTAAAATTTATTTTTAGAATATACCTATATATATTCAAACCAAAAATATTTTATTAAAAATATACTCTTACTATAGTTGTATTAGGCCTAGTTATTTAATTTACATATTATATCAAAAATCTTACTCAACACTTGTTGAAAAACTACTTAGTTTTTATTTGGAAAACTTATAATTTAAAAATAGCCTAGATAAATATAAAATTTTAAGTATAGGTACATATTTTTTCCTTTAATTTTTTATAAGATTATAGAAGATAAATGTATAGAAGGTAAATGTGTTAGCCAAACCAATAACTGCAACCGAATCGGAGTTTATGTCCTTTTTCCTGAATATTCAAAATATTGCTGACATCTAACACTATATTTAAATTAATTTAAACTATCGGATAATTTTAACTTTTTAATTGAGATGAACGTGAAAGCTAGGCTTAGAATAAAATTATAAATATGAAAAATATATATAATCCTAAATTGTAAAATTAGCTTTAATCCCCCCCCGTTTTCCGTGCCGCTCCCGAGGGGAATCGTTATTTCTCACCCGAAAATTTCCTAAAGTCAAAATGTAATTCCCGCACAGCACTAAAAAATAGTTGATCAAATAACATAAAATACGTTTTTATTCAATTATGTAAACTATAAATTTGTATTTGTCATTTTTTCTCTTGAATTAATTTGTATATATTTCATGATCCGGTGAACTGCATGTGGCCCACGGGTTGATGAACCCTGATTTATATCTTCAATAGAGGTCTATTACGACATTGTACTCTCATTCTATGATATAAGAGAGACAAGTTTTGCAGTAATTTTGATGTGAGACTTTGCTCCGATGTCTCGCACATGGCAATTTGATCATTAGAAAAAAATGGAAAGTTAATATAAATGTTGCATTCGATATTCTACTCCCTTCTAACAAAGTAGTGGCTATTCCCGACGAACCCAACATCAAGAAAACACATCCCTAAGAACTGAGCTTAACCAAGCATAACATATACTGTGGCAATTTGCAATCGAGATTCTTGCAGGGGTGGTATCAGCTGTTATTCTAATATGTGCGTGTGTGTGTAATGGGATTGTATATATTGATGTTAAAAATAAATTAAACTTAAAAAAACTAAAATAAAAAATAACCAAGATTATATTAGTTATAAAAGTATTTCCCTTACCTTTGGGCACATCTTTAAAGAAAACTTTTTCTACTGGATCTTGAACACACTATAATACCTTCATGTATACGGTTAATGTTTTGTGTTTGTTTCTATTCAAAGCTTGTAATATAAATGTCCAGTGGATTTTTGTATCTTTCAAATAGTCATTATATAATATAAAACCGTACAAATGGTCGGGTAGAAGAAAACTCAATTAGTCCTTCACGGTCTTGTTCCTAAAGATACCTTACAATTTGGTTGGATTGGTTGGAAGAAAACCCAATTAGCCCTTGACGGTCTTGTTCTAAGAGACCTTACAATTTGGTTGGATTGGTTGGGAGGAAACCCAATTAGTTCTTCACGGTCTTGTCCTAGAGAGACCTTACATTTTCTCAAATCATAGTACACTGTGTTATTCGGGTACATGGTATGTACCCAGCTGAGGACATCAACCTTAATCTCTCCTTGGGCTTCCTCAACAGAAATACCTCGCTTCCCGTACCGGAATTTCTTCATTTTCCAAGCAAAATAACCTCATTGTAAGTAAGCGTCTTCTCGAAGGGATATTCAGAGCACAGTTTGAAGAAGATTGTTAGTGGCGTGTAGCATGGGTTGATAGTGATTTCAGTAACATTACTTGTTGCAAAATATATAGAGAGGTTGTTTTTAATTAGTGTCAAATATTCTAGGGGTGTATTCCTATCGACTAAACACTAAGAAAAGTTCGTAATAAACATGGGTCTAGAAACTCTTGGTTCATGAGTTATTAAAGGTTTTCCTCAAATATGGATTGGTTTTGAGTTATCCATTGAATGGCCTGCTCGACCACCATATTTGAACTCAATGGACATTTAGAGTCCATTGTTTATCCAAATACTATTCCGAATGTTGAGGTTTTAAGCGAGCGTATCGTAAATAGATGTGAGCAAATACGTAAAACCTCAGATTTATTCAACAGAGTACGATAAAGCATGGAGCCCAGGTTCAGAGGATGCATCGAAGCATTGTTGTAAAAGAAAATGTTCTGTCTTCTTGTGTTTTTGTTTGTGTTGAACTTTGTCTTGTTTAGTTGCCTTACTTGTTCTGTTGGCTTATCAATCGAACCATGAAATTTCTCTGAACTCAGAAAACAAGCGTTTTTAGACCCATGTTTATGCGAACTCTTCTTGGTGTTTGGTCTACGTGAATAAGCCTTTAAAATATTTTATACCAATTAAAATTCATCCTGTATATATAATTGTTCATTTTCAAGATGGGGAGCTAAATTAATAACACCTGAATAATCCCAACTGAAATTGTTCCAGCTCATTAATAAAGTTAATATTGAAACGTCACTTGATCACTAGCCTTATTGACTTACATACATATTAATGGATTTAATGATATTGCATAGCTCCACATGAATTTGGGAAGCGAATATTCTCAACAGATCGGGGTTTTGTGGGGGTACCCAAAAATATTGTCTTTCTACAACATTAAAGAACTGACAGTGGCCGAACGCCCTTTATCATCGGGATGCCTTCTATGGTATTTGGAATATCCAAATGCCCGTCAACATAACTCTTTGAAAGCTCTTTGTATAAACTTTGATACGTGCATGGAGACGATTTATTCAAAAGTCCGTATGGACCGCGTACCGTATGTTTAATTTTACTAACATACAGTTGTGGGTCGATGTTTGAATCCGGTATCCTCGAAATTATCGCCGAATCTATATAATTAAGTAGCACCACATATTAGTACCCATACGGACTATAGGCCAATAAATTTCTATGAGCAAGTGAGGAAGAGTCTAATAATTTTTCCGAGAGAGGTATTTTCACATACCTTCCAGGGTTCTTTTACATGCCAAAATCAGCATGGTATCGACGGCTTTACTTCCCTTCCGAAGGAAGTTGTGCTAAGGATTTTTGACGCTCAATTAAAAATCCGTTGACCTCGACTGGGTTAGAACCCACGAACATCAGATCCTGAGGCGAGGATATATGTATGTATGTATGTATGTATGTATGTATGTATGTATGTATGTATGTATGTATGTATGTATGTATGTAAGTGTGTATGTATGTATGTATGTATGTATGTATGTATGTATGTATGTATGTATGTATGTATGTATGTATGTATGTACGTATGTGTGTATGCATGTATGTATGTATGTATGTTATGTATGCATGTATGTATGCATGAATTTATGTGTGTATGTATGTATGTATGTATGCATATATGTATGTATGTGTGTATGTATGTGTGTATGTGTGTATGTATGTATGTATGTATGTTATGTATGCATGTATGTATGTATGTATGTATGTATGTATGTATGTATGTATGTATGTATGTATGTATGTATGTATGTATGTATGTAATGTTATGTATGCATGTATGTATGCATGTATGTATGCATGTATGTATGTATGTATGCACTATCACTAGAAGTTAAAACACATGGCACCCTTTTGGGCTGAATAGATTCATTTATATGGAAGAGGGGTAGAGAAATAATGAAAAACCCACCCGATAGGCCATATAGGCATGATCACTAAAAAAAAACCTTCCATCCCTCTTCAGATGCGAGGGTAAGCCATAAATAGTAATAAAATAATTATAATTTTAAAATAAAGATAAAATGGACACACACGACATACAAACTAATTTTATACAATACCTAAGATCACCAAACAATTAATTTATCCCTGTGGAACGGTTATCACAAATTTAATAAATTACATTTTTTCGGGCCCTGTAGGAACTTGAACGAGGGAGTTTCCACTCGGTAATGAGACGCGCTACCGACAGATCTTAGTTGTCAGGTTCTTTATAGAGATCAAGTCTCTCTTATGTTTACCTGTGAGCGGTGGGGGATCAGCCAGCAGTTCTGTACTCTGTCTTCTGACGGTAGCCCCCAACAGGAGTTGCTCTTCAGCGCTCCTGGTGGTGTCTTTATTACATCTCAGAGACAAATAAATCCTCGGAGACCTTTACAGCATTTGTCCTCGACACGTCACGCTTTCATGTTAATTGATACCTCAAGTAAATACAACAAATTACACGTTTTAGAAAACGTACTAAAAAAAATACATTTATTAAGAAGCGTGGTTTAATATAAGATAATATTTGGATTGAAAATTTCTATATTATTATTATTACTATTACTATAATTACTAGGTGTTCTGTCTTATAGCACTTCCATTCCTTTCATCAGTGAACTTAGACCGCCAATGCCCCCTGTCCTTTGCCTCCTCCTTCTTAAGCTCCTCTTTCCCTCAACCTTTCCTTCTAGTAAATCGTGTAGAAAACAGTTCCTACTAGACTTTATAATATTATATTAGATTATACTAACGATAAATTAAGTTTATTTTTATCTGACATCAACCAATATACAAAATTAAATAAAGCAACTCCATGATGTCAGCACGCAATTGAGCCATGCTGACAGAGTGGGAGCCGTCTCTTGGTGAAGATAGTGCCAAAATCTGTGGATAGAGGTTGTCATGTAGTTATAACAACGGACCCTTCAGCCATTAATACATTTGTAGATCGGCTCCACTATTTTTTCATTCATTTAGCTCCTCTCTTTTCCTCACGAGGTTGAGTTGACTTCGTTCCAGACCCACTGCTCTATAGAAAATATTAATTCACCTGGGATCGAGCCCAGTGTCTGTGGATCTGTAGCCAGGAACTTTGACCTTTAGACCACATAGGCGGTCCTTCAACCAATACAACCTATACAAAATAAAATAAGATCAATTAAGTCTCAAAGTCACCGGAAAAGTGATATACAGGGTGTTCTGATTTATGTGGGAGGTAATTGGGGTGTGGATATCAGACCTCAAAACAACACAGAAAGTCCTTATGAACATATGATCTATGTTATATGTTCGATGGTTCTTGAGATAAGGCCTTCAAAGGTTCTGCTGTAATTGTTAATAACCCTATTTGAGACACCCTTGTTAGTTTAGCTGCAGCCCTGCCTGTGTACCAGCAGTGATACGTCACCTACGAGTGGTGCAACAGGGATGTATCAAGTAGGGCTATTTTCAATTCCAGCAGAACCTTTGAAGGTTTTATCTCGTGAGCCATCGAACATTGAACATGGAACAATATGTTCATAGGTACGTTTTGTGTGGTTTTTTTGGTCTACTATCTACACCCCAGTTACTTCCCACATAAATCAATACACCCTGTATATGTCAATCTAAGACTTTTTGGAGTAAACGGAGTGTACTTATCGATAGTTACGATACATCGATCAAATTATATCAATATATCTCTTTCTTTTAATATGTTTGATCGAATTGGTCCGGCCAAACTGAAAGTCTTTTGTTTCCCTTATGATTAATATAGTTAATCAAAAAAAGATAATAGCAAATAGTAAATAATATTTCTGGTTTTTTAGAAAGTATGTTAAACAGTATGCCGAATATTAAGATTGCTGCATTTCTATAATGATATTCACCTCTTTTCACTGTTAAAAATAGCATGTAAGTTAAAAAAAGATGGAAAAATTGTCTTTAGCAGTGAAAATAGGGTGGGGGAGGGGGGCTGGGAAAACTGAGGATTTTTTTTAGCCCTGCGTCCTACTACCCGTTCGGGCTATACACATATGTGCTAATTAAGCTAATGGCCTTAGGGATTATAAAGGTAGTATATAGTAGAAATCTACCCGTATTTGCGTTGAGGAAGAGTAGGAAGCCATTTTGGAAAAGCCACCTTCAATACATCCGACCAAGATTCAAACCCCAATCTCCCCTTCATCAGCAGTCTTGTCTAATGTGAGAGTAGCGCGTTAGACTATGCGCTCATCGAAGCGGGTGCGAAAATATTACTGAAGAAAAATTTACCAGAATCTTTTTTCTATAGGAACTAGAATATATTAACCTTGACCCTCTTTTTATTCCACCCCAAATATAAGGGTTGATTGATAATGTCTGTCGTAACTACTAAACCCATATGTTACGCCTGCAGCTCTGAAGCTGTAACACTGGTTAACAAGTGTTCAAACACATATGGAATGTTGCATGCATCATGTGTGTCTGTTTAGTCCGGTGCGAAAACTGACTAAAAGAGCAGCTGTAGCGAGACCAAATATTTATTATTAATGTTGACAAGGTAACTGACCACTTTTTAAGTGTCTAAATTCAATATTACCTCAACTTATTCTCGTCAAGTTGATTCAAACCACTTTTTTTTTCGTCCCTTCACTCGTAGTGTCTTAGTTTCTAACAACTTTTAAGTTTTGGAACTATTATCCGACAGTGAATGGGGAATTCACTATTTTATTGAAGAGGGGTTGCGGGGTAAGAGTGACCATAACTAAAAAAATAAAAATAACTTAATGGTGTCAGCCTGCAAGCGAGCTATATTAACAGAGCGGCCGCTACGATTTGGCGAATATAGTGACAACACTCACGGAAAGAGGGTGTCATTTGGTCAGCACAACGAAATCTCCGGCCATTTATCTCAGTTTTATAGACCGAAGCCTCTACTTTTTCATCCAAGTAGGCTCCTGGTTTATTCCTCACAAGGCTAAGTTGACCCAAATCTACTGATTCACTGAATGATCTGGAAGCGCTGCGGATCGAATTCAGGACCTCTGGATCTGTAGCCAGGAGCTCTCACCACTAAACCACAAGGGTGGATCATGCGGATTAAAAGTTTCACACATCTGAATCTTGCAATTTAAGTAATCTCATGCTAAAATTAGGTCAGATTTTTTTAAAATTATTTATTTATTTGAGGTATTTAACGTGTAATTTATGAACTGACTGATTATATCAACAAACGAGAATTTCTATGAGTGAGAGTGAAAGGGACTACCAATTTTGCTTGCAAGGGTATTTTCACATACCTTCCAGGGATATTTTACATGTCACAATCGACTTGGAACCGAAGGCTTTACTTCACACACACTGAGGTGTTTTTTTTAAAAGTTAGACACATTAACTCAGTCGATAGCGTGTTTGTCTATTGATCCAAGGGTCCCAGGTTATATTCCTGCCATGGACAGAAAATGTATCATTGGTGAAATGTGGATTCCCCACCTTTCACAGTTAGGTTATATGTCATGTGCTGATATAAACAGTCAGTTCATAAAGTGCACGTTAAATACCTCAAATAAATACAAAACAATATTGTAATAATTTAAAGTTGACCCTTTGATTAAGGGGGGATTTATTGTTAGTAAATCGATCGGGGTATGGGCACGGGAAAATTGATGCCCAGGTTGGCAAAAGTAATTAATGTAGGATTTTGCCCACGTTTGAGAAAAGGGGCATTCTGTGCCTTGAATCAGGATGTGTTGTTTAGTGGCCCAGCCGTTCATTTTTTGGGGGGATGAGTTAACTCTTTCTTCCGATTTATAATCAGGTGTATTAGCTTTTGGTCACTCGTCCAGAATGATTTTAAATAATTGTTGTAATCCTTGTAGGGGGCACTTTGGTTGGAGAGCACGCTTGACGACAAGTGTTTTAGCGCGCTAGTGTCGTGATATTATTATTTTCTTAATAATCATTACCTTCCCATCATCGGTTGTCTAGCCTACTGCGAGAGTAGCACGTGCGGCCTACAAAGTGGGTGCGATATTATTTTAGGAGAACTATTGTTTTGATACTAAGCTAGCGGATGTATCCGGTGGTTCCCAGGGTAAACACGCAATTCATTGGGTAGTTACCCCATGAAACACCTTTATTTGCTTCAAGCAAAAAAAAAAAAAATCCTTCAATTTAGTTGTTCCAACCCAGTTTTTAATAAATAAAAATTTTAAAAATAAATTAAAATTCAAGTTTCTAGGTGCACATGTTCATACACAGGGGCTAATAGTTTTAAAATTTACTTATTGATTATTTAACAATGTTCATGTATATTTTTAAAAATTGTAAAATTACACTTAGACACGGAAATTGAACACACATTATATAGCTGACAATTTCCACACGTCCGTCACAGACTCTGCCTTAAAACATGAGGGGAGAATGACCCTGGGATTATTCCTGGCTAGCTCAGTGGTTAGAGCATTGGCGCACTAAATCAAAGGTCCCGGGTTCAATTCCCGCGTCCAGATGTAATTTAGCAATTTAAAGTACAGTAGAATCACGATTAACCGAGGTATTTGGGACCGAACCTACCTCGGATACGGAAAAACTCGGATGTTTTGGAGCGTGTAGTATTTATAGGTTATAAAGGCTATAAATCACTTGTTCGTAATTGGTTCTCACGTAATTTCTCATACATGTAACTACAGTATTATATAAAAGTATTGTAAACAATAGTTTATAATAGTTTTATTAATACATATTATTTATATTTAAGTTGAAGTAAGATATCTATTTTGTAAAATATTTAACTATTGTATAGATATTGTATTAAAATTGGACACACTGACAGAATGAGTGCCTCGGTTAACACGGAGTCTCGGATAAGCGGGGCTCGGATAATCGCAAGTCTACTGTATACGATATTTAGACGCGGCTATATCTTTAACCAACGAATATAATAGCTTTGCTATTTTTATTTAATCCATGATGTTTATGAAGTTAATAATTCTGCACAGACTTGCTTTATTTACGTAGTTCTCTGTTCTTTACTCGTACGTTGGTATAGTTTGAGGAAATATTATTATTATTATTATTATTATTAATTGATTGATGAGGACTCTTGTTGTGAAGCCGACTGCTGGTGCAACTAATTTGTGAAAGGAGAGGTCGGTTTTACCGGTCTATTGCGAGTGTGACGCCTTATACTTTGCAGCCACCGAATAGTTGATCTATTGTTTGGAATATAAGAAGTAGCCTTCACTTGGATACGCCTGTAACTGTATCAGCTTCCAAATATTGTTTGTTAAATCATTTGAATAAAGGTTTTATTTTTAAAGAAGTACCATTTTATCATTAAAGTAAGCCCTTGTTATAATTTCAGGATATATTCTACATCTTGTTTTAATTATTGTTCATGCAGTGGCGATGTAACTATCGACTTAACAAACAAAATAAAAGTCTATACTTAACAACATCTCTGGTTTTTAACAAACACTCAGGTACAAATTCTGTCTACTAGCAACCAATTAAAATAAATAGATACGGATGCAGTCTTTAGAAATAAATTATAATCTCAGTATCAGTATTACATTTTGTGTTTGAATAACATGTGGTAGATTTATTTAAAAAAATAAAATAACTAATGAACAACATTTATCATTTATGTATTATATAAATGCTGTAATTCAATTTTATTTTACAATGATCTGACAAAATAAAAATGTGGAAGTTTTTATTTATATTATACATTTACAATAGTAAATGAAACGTTTTAACTTTATTGAGAGACAAAATATATTTTAACCAATCACGATACAAAGTAAAAGAAGCAAAAGTTATTATATATCCATAAGCTTAATTTTACTGTGTTGAGTGTTTATGATTCTAGTTTATTTTCTAAAGATATATAACTACCTATATTGTAATACAAAATTATAGTCATAAGATTACTGTATATTTTCAAAATTAAGACAAAATAATAAATAATAATCAATTATTTTAACTTGATGCTCTAGATAAAATTTATTTCGATACATTTGTTACCGTTAAAGTAATAAATTAGTTACTATGCATACATGATGGCCTGTTATCTTCCAAAGTAACCGGTATTAGTGGTTAATGTGATTAAATACATGCAATTTATTATTTCAACCAGTTATTTTACATAACGACAAAGCTTGTTTGGCTGGAGTGATAAATTATAATATTCTAAAAATATAAAGGTTAGGTTAGGTTAGGTTAGACAGATTCCATATCAAGATAACACCACACGTCCGCACTCAATGAAAGATGATGAGATCTATCACTTTAATCAGAGGGTGCTGATTATTATTCATAATAACACGCAAATGTTAATAATTTGACTACAACATGATAAATTTACTACATTTACCAGAACTGTTGGTTATTAAACATAACATCCGGTGATTATGTATATTAACCTGATTTATCGAATTAACAGTAACACATACATCAGATTTATTACTATAAAACCAATATTCTTACTATAAATAAAATCACATATGAATGTTAACTTCCAGTACATTTTTGTTATACAAATTCCAAAAATATATATTTTTAGAGCAATCATCAAATAGGGTATCATTTAAACCAATAGTTAGAAAGAAATTAAAATATGTTGGCTAAAGTTAAAACAGATTATTATTATCATAGTTAATGCATTGATTAATTATATTCATCCATACCTTCTGTCTTACTTAAATGTTATCTTTTTATTCAAAGCTACTTTATCAGTTAGATTACTATGGATAATCACACTCTCATTTATTAGTTAAGTTACTGCACTTTGTGCAAACACATTTAACATAATATATGCTAAACACTAATATATTTTATAGTACATAAATAGTAAAATATATGTGTGGATTTTACTTTAAGTTATGCAAATTTCGTTTACCCTTAAAGGTAGCCAACTTCCTCCTTGGTTCCTCTGCGGTGTAACATGTAAGATACTTTCATGGAATAATAAATCGAGGCAAGACTGCTACCGTTCAGGGTAAACGGGGTACCTAATTAAAAAAATTATATATACAGACATAATTTAAAATGTACTTTTATAAATAAAATATTCAGCCCTTGGTCATTCAAACAAAAAGTCAGTGTAGCAAAACATTTCCATCACAAGTAGTTTCCAAAATTTTAACATAGTTTTAATACTTGTTATATGAAAGTTATTAGACATAGCTTTGATAAAAATAGATCAACATCTAAACAAAACATTCAGCAGAGTTAAAAATGACTAAAGCCACCATCATTTTCAATATTAAGAAATTAAGAAAGTAATACTAGATTTAGGGTAGTTCTTGTTGTTTTTTTAAATTTCCTGGTTTAAAATCCGTTGTAATTACGGAATCTTCACTTATGCTTCCTCGGTGAGTTTATGTACAAGTCTGGACACCTTCAATAAAGGGTTTATCTTCCTTCAGGAGGAATACTTGAAAGTTATTGGTTGGTTCCGGACGGCTTACCTTGATTACAGTTTTCACAACCAATACTGTGTGGTTCGGTATAAGATGATGAGTTTGTTGACCGTTTCCTCATTGGATAGAAATCACCGAAGCCACTGTTGAACGTATCTCCGTTAAACCCTGAGGAATCCATCTCAGGTCTTCTTTTTTTCATCGTTGAGAAGTCTCCAAAGCCTGAGTTAAACGTGTCCCCGTGAAATCCAGACGAGTCCATTTCCGGCCTACGTTTCCTCATTGGATCGAAATCACCGAAGCCGCTGTTGAACGTATCACCGTGGAACCCTGAGGAATCCATCTCGTGTCTTCTTTTTTTCATCGTCGAGAAATCTCCAAACCCCGAGTTAAATGTGTTGCCGTGAAAACCGGAAGAATCCATTTCTGGTCTCCTCTTCTTCATCGGCCAGAAATCACCAAAACCGCCTTTGAAAGTGTCCCCATGAAATCCCGATGAGTCCATCTCCGGCTTTCGTTTCTTCATCGTATCGAAATCACCGAAGCCGCTGTTGAAAGTATCCCCGTCAAATACCGATGAGGTCATCTCCGGCTTTCGTTTCTTCATTGGATCAAAATCACCGAAACCACCATTGAACGTATCACCATGAAACCCTGAAGAATCCATCTCGGGTCTCCTTTTATGATCGAGTTTCCCTAATAAAATACTCTTCTGAAATCTTGGATCTCTCTTCATAGTCCAGAAGTCTCCAAATCCACCGTTGAAGGTGTCCCCATGGAAACCATTTGAACCCATCTCAGGTTTACGTTTCACCTTAGACTGGACGTCTTTGTTGGTACCGACAGTTGACACCTCATAAAAGTTTGACGCCTCGGTCTCCGGTTGATAATCGTCTGGACTTCTCTTCATCGTGGTAAAATCTCCAAAGCCACTCGTGAAGGTGTCTCCGTGGAATCCTGAAGGTCCCATCCCAAGCCTCCTCTTATCCATCTGGTGGTAGCTCAGGAATTCGTTGGGTAGCGCCCTCTCAGTGTCGTTCCGACTAACGCTGCGCTTATAAGAGATCCTCCTCTTCATAGGCCAGAAGTCACCGAAACCCCCGGAGAAGGTGTCGCCATGGAAACCGCTGCCCGTCATCTCCGGCTTCCTCTTGGTTTCGGACTTGTCCCCTCCCCAGATCGCCCTCGTCCGGACGTCCTTATCTGACTTGGTTGCGCTGTCGTCTTCCTTGTAGGCCGACGCTTGGTCGGGTGAGGTGTCGTAGAGCTGACGTTTCTTCCGCTTGTGTCCAGGGTCGAAATCCAGATTCTTAGTAGCAGCCCGGTGGGATAAGAACCTGTAACACAACGTTGTTGTTGGTTGAAAGGAGTTTCTCTGGATTCACATGCTAGTGATGAATTGATTTGTGCTTAGTTTTAGTTTAATCTTTAGCCATCCACTTCATACATCAGTTTCAGATCCCAGTTCAAGGACAGACAGATGTAGGAACAGTCAGAATAATTGTAAGGAGCTTTTTTTTTTTAGTACAAGGCCACAACAAACATTAGGATCCACCGTAATATTGAGGCCGAAGATTTTGACGATTGGAATACTTTTTCTACATGAGGAATTAAAATAAATGGTAGATATTAAGTTTATACAAACTAGCGGCCCTTCTCATTGTGTGACCCTACGGGTCCACCTCACCTGTGCGCCCTCTTGACTGGGTGGAACTCTCCGAAGTTCTGCGAGAAGACGTCATCGTGGAAGCCTCTGGAGTTGATCCCCAGAGGGTCTCTCTTCTGTCGGCGCCAGGGGGGGTAGTAGTCTCCAAACGTGTCGAACACGGACTCGTGGAAACCCCTCGCGTCCACTTCTGGGGAAAAACATAACACTGTGTGAACAACGAGTATATTCTGGTCCTGCCTGTGATAAGTTATAAGAACCCTCATTGGCCGTGTCGTGGAATGTTGCCAGAGTAAGCAGAGTTAGTTTAAAAT
The DNA here is from genome assembly GCA_902155825.1 of Timema genevievae. NCBI lineage: Eukaryota > Metazoa > Arthropoda > Insecta > Phasmatodea > Timematidae > Timema > Timema genevievae. Next base: position 88,208 of record CABFWO010001666.1, read on the forward strand.
GTACTTTTGAATTGTTCTCATCACTCAGTAGAACACTCATTGGCCGTGTCGTGGAATGTTGCCAGAGTAAGCAGAGTTAGTTTAAACTGTACCTGTGAATTATTCTGATCACTTAGTAGAACCCTCATTGGCCGTGTCGTGGAATGTTGCCAGAGTAAGCAGAGTTAGTTTAAAATGTACTTTTGAATTGTTCTCATCACTCAATAGAACACTCATTGGCCAAGTATCAACAAAAATACCTTCCCACATGAGGTATGAAGAGTAGAGCCTATATATTAATGGTAAAATATATACCAAGTGTACGGTGAAATAATCACAACTACAATTTTAAGAAGTTCTGCTTACTACCTTGGCAACACGGGCGTCGTTCGTTGGGTGGATTTGCCCCTAGGAACCTGCTCTAAGGAACACACCTAGTAATGTAAGAAGCAGTTAATTGTTTTAAAATCCAAAATGCACGTTTGGAGTAATTTATATATTAACAAGGTAGCTATTTTTTTAGTGATATATAGCTAGAAAGCTTACGTTGTGCTAAATAAATGATTGGATTTCTTTAGAAAATAAGTTGAATTTTATTATAAAATGTTCGTAAATAAAACATTTATTTTGGTTAAAAAATTATAGCAAATCAAGTTTTTTCTAAGTGGTATTAGTGCAACAAGTATAACAATTATGATTTGATTTTTAAATACTCAACAAATAAAAATATAGAGGATTAAATATATTCATGTAGTTTTCTTAGGCATGGTTTCTTTATATTATTCTGTAATTTGGTCACAATAATATCCGGTAGAGGGTAACAAACTTACCAGTTTAGGGGAACTTTGGTTTTGTTATAGGAATTTTATCGTCAAATCGCATTTAAATTAATTAAATTGTTCACAATTTAAATCTTAAAAGTTCATACAATCAATTTCGCGAAAATATGCAATTTCATTTTATTTAACGCATGTAGGGACTATTGTAAATGAAAAAAATCTGCAGTGTTTTAAAAATAGGTTTTGACCCTCGTTGATGGCCGCATTACCTAAGGCGTTACTCTCGCAGTATACTGGACTGCCAATCATAGGGATATTTAGGCTCGAATCTAAATCGGGTGTACTAAGGGTGGTTTAAAAAAATTACTCATCCTCCACGCAAATGCGAGTACATTTCCTCTTAATTTAACCTTCCTCACCCTTAAAACCATTAGCGTAGTTAGTACATATGCGTACAACACGAACGAGCAGAAAAACGCGGTGCTAAAAATAATTAATTAAAGAGTTAGTTGTGCCATTTGAATTTATTAGATGGCTAAAAACTTTACAATCAGATGACATTTAAGTTTATTATAGTTTGTTGACATCATTTGACACTAAACGGTGTAAATCAACAAAATTATTTAATATAGGCATTTTCTTTCTTTATCTTTGATATATTTAGGATAAAGACCGGGCTAGAGTCCACGTCAAGCTGTTGGCGTCATTCTAGGAGTATTCTGAACAAGGAGTTGAACCGAAATATTAATTTGCTCTGGTTCTTGTTCCGGTTCTTCAAGTAAACATCTTACGGTTCCGGTTCTTCCAGTAAACATTTTAAGATTCTGGTTATTCTAGAAAACATCTTACGGTTCCTGTTCTTCTAGTAAACATTTTAAGGTGCTGGTTCTTATAGAAAGCATTTTAAGGTTCCTGTTATTGTTCCGGTTATTTCAGTAAACATCTTACGGTTCCAGTTCTTCCAATAAACATTTTAAGGTTTCGGTTCTTCCAGTAAACATGTTAAGGTTCTGGTTTTTGTTAAGGTTCTTCCAGTAAACATTTTAAGGTTCTAACTATTGTTCCGGTTCTTCCAGTAAACATTTTAGGGTTCCGGTTCTTCCAGTAAACATTTTAAGGTTCCGATTCTTGTTCCGGTTAAAGAAAAATACAATTTCCCACATTTTTCAGGGATCTTCCCTAGTTTCAGGTTCTAATTCAGGCTATTTTTTTATCTAATAGTTATACTACCAATTTTAAATTCGTAAATATAAATAACTATACATTAAAAAAATTTACAATGCTATCTATAAAAATAATACAAAGGAATATATCCGACTTTGACGAAAACCATTTTGGGAAAAGTAAAAATAGAGGATTATAGAATAAGATTTTGTTAAAGAAAGAAGGGCATATAATGCAATTTAAAAATAATAATCTTAAGTCCCGATAAGAAAGTTTATGAACCTTAATATATATAGATTCCGGTTTTGGTTCTTAGGCAATTTATTTTGTACGGTTTCTTTTCAAGTCCCAATTTCTCAAAAATAAATGTTAGTTTTGGTTCAAGTTCCGGTTAGACTCCCTGATTGTGAATCTTTGTTAATTCCATGTTACTTGTACGGTTCTACTACTGAGAGGTCATCCAGGTTGGAAAGTTTTCCCGGGGGTTATAGGGAGCTTGGAAAGCATGTAGGAATCCTCTCCTCTCTCTCTTCAGGGGGGCGGTGAAGGGCGAAGGGACGAATACAGATTTAAAAAGGATTGACGGATAAGTGGAGAAAAGGTACTGATGATAACAACGCGTATAGAATGTTAATTACGTTATCACTTGAGACTGTGCTAAGAATCTAAAGCGCTCCGGTGCTGCTAATACTATTTTATAACAGGCGGAGATGTATTTAACTAACGTTAGACAAGTTTAGGTTAACGACGTCGACTACTTAGTGAATTTCAAGTTATTTGGTTGAATCGGGTTGCGTCTTAGCTTGGCACTATAAGTAATGTCACACTTAGACGCCAATGTACAAAATAAAAAGGAGGACTAAGAAAATGATCAGTTAATCCTGAGAGGCATCTTTGTTTGTCTGTTAATAGTACTCCCCCTCTTCCGATGATGAGTATAAACACCCACTTATTCGCTCATGTACAGAATTAATGTACATTTAAAAATAAACTTTTTTCTTGTTTCCTTTTATATATAAACATAAATTTCCACGAAATATATTTTTAATCTACATCCTGGAAAAGATTCCTACAGGTCATCGTCTTGAATAAACCAAATAGCATGGGGAGTCGACGATTTTTTGTTTGTTTAATATTTACAAAAATACTACTTCAAGATAAAAAATTGTGACAATGTAGCACTATTTTTAGATTTTTAAAAATAATTCATTTATTTTAATTTTATATCTTTTAAGGCTTACCGAAAATGTTACCTTGACTTGCCACTACGACACAGGTAGGTAATGGCATTAAGAAATCTGAATAAAAGAATGTCGGGACAGAATAATAAGAGTTAAATATTTAATGCTCACTTCCAGGACTTCATTGAAAGCACTAGGGTGTTTAAATATTTGGAGATAACTGACCAAATTTGATAGATTTTTGTGGTAATCCAGATAGGAGAGGAATTTATTTCTTCCCGCGGTGCAGAAGTAGGCAAGATACTGATGATTCGGACTTAGTTATTAAGATTTGTTGTACTTTTTGATATAGACCTATGGTTTAATAGATGGACAGATGATTCTTTTTTTTTCGTTCTAAGCTTAAATACGTTGCTAAAAAATACGTCATTGCAGGCCAAGAAATTAGAATTTAATCATGTTAGTTATTTAGACAGTTTAAAAGATAAAACGTTGAAAAATAAACCATAGTTTCTTAAATAATTCTAAAAACATTCCTACATCGTCACAAAATTAATATTTATATTTAGATGTTTTTTGTAAACAAATTTTTTTTTAAATCCTCTACAACTTAGGCTATTTGGTTTGGTCATGAAAATGTCCTGTAGGAGTCTTACTACTAAGATGTAGATTAAAAAAGTACGTATTGGCATATGCCTATCTAGATTAGGAAATAAGGAAAAGGTAGTTTTAAAAAGCAAGTCGAAGTTTTCAAAGTGCAAATAATGAGTGTGTAAACTTCTCAGAGGAGGAAGGTTGGTGTTATCAGTAAATAAAAAAAGGCCTCGTTGGGTGAAAGGTTCGTTTTCTTCTTTCTCTTTGCATTTCATACATTTGTGTCCAAGTGTTTTAGTACTTAGACTGCTTAGATGCATCAAATTAAGATGCAGACCACTTCACAAAATAGTTCTGAAATCTCCAAGTAAGCAACGTCCTTAGATATAACTATTTTTATTATCATCATTGATTCAGTTAAATTATAATATTAGGAATATTTATTTATATCTCTTGAAAATATGCGTTTCATAGAAATCACTGAGCATTTTTTTTTCGTAACGGTTCTATAAATTATATTTAAATAAAAAGAAAATACTTTATTTGTAACTTTTACTGAGAAAGATAACACTGTACAATATGTTAGTTCAAATCAAATTGCTTAAAGTGTATTTCAATGTAATATATATAAAATTTTACTTTGCAGGCATATTTTTTCTCTCTGAAATAAGATATAAATTTGGTTTGTATAGGTTCAGTATTAACATAAATTAACATACAAGATTTTTAACAAATAGGCCTATGTATTAAATTAAACTGCTTTTTAAAATGTGTTTTATTATTACCAACCTTTATAAACAAAATCAGTTTTTTTTAACGTTTCTAAATTTAAAAGAAAACAACTTCTAAAAGACAATAATGAAAAATTATTGTCATTATGATCTATTAACATTGTACTTAAATAATTGACTTTCAAATTTATATTTGTATTCAATATCTTTCTAAGACACACAAGATATTTGATTACATTGGTGATAACATTCGCAATCACTCCTAAATAAATGTTTATTACATTTAATTGAAATATACCATATGTATGAAAGACAAGAAAACAAATAGGAAAAGCGTTACAAAAAAGTTTCTTCAAGTTCATTACTGATGAATTTGATATGGGGAATATTTATTTTTAACTGTAGAACTACCCGCTTCAGTGGCCGCATGGTCTAAGGCACCGCTCTCGCAATAGACTAGACTGTCGATTGCGGGGAAGTCGGGGTTTGAATCCCTGTCTCTTGTACTGAGAGTTGTTTTATTCCTAAATAGTTTTTCACTCTACCTCCCCACAAACGTGGGTACACCTCCTTTAAATTCAGCCTTACTCGTGCATAACGCACTAGTGTGATTAAAAAATATTCGTATAACCCAGGCTGGTAGTAAGACGGGATATTAAATATGTTACCAACAATGCGGGTAGTATTTAGAAAAAAACATAAAACAACTCTCCTAAAACGATTGAAATATATTTTATGTTTATCATAGTTTTCTTGAAAATATGTTGTGATGAGTTTGTTTGAATAAAATGTGAGTTTAAAACAAATATAGATAAAGTTCAGTACCTTTCCCCCCACCCCCTTTTCCCATTTTTCATTTACATTACGAAAGCACATAAGTCTGCAAATGTTTGAACAGAAAACATTCGCAAATATAAGAACAAAAAAAGACTTGCTGCAAGCTATAAGCTCATGACTCACTTTTTTTTTTCGCGCCACCTAGAAATGTATCGCTTCTACTCTGACCTTTCTTTTCTACCCCTCCATCCCCTAAAGCCCTTCACTCGACTCTCAGAGGGTGTTTTCCCCTCACATGACAATGCAACAAACTCTAGTGTTTGTTTTATTATGGTGGGTCGTGTTATTTTTTATTCTGTTTTCTACGAGAGGACATACCGGCCTTGTTCAACTTCACTAGCCTGTGAAATACTTTTGAACCAAGGGATATTTTTTTAGGGGAGATATGGAGGGGATAAACTAATATATCGGGAAATGTGAATAATATAATAAGGTTTTTACTATAAAAACTGTCCATCGTTGCAAGATATAGGACACAAGTCTTTTGGAAATCCACCGTAACAAGGTCCCAAATACTAAAGTTTGAGTCCATTTTTTTACTTTTTCTCGACCCCTAGAAGATAAAAGTATTGTGATAATGAAAAAAATGTGATATCGAGATTTTGATATATGTTGACGTTTCATGATTCCCTGAAACCTAAAAAGTGGTTTGACGTCTGTCTGTCTGTATCTCTACCTAGAGCTGAAACCATTTTATTAGTTAGGGATTTAAAAAGAAATATTTTTTTTTCCCCTTGAAGTCCGCTTTAACAGTTTTGATTAAATTTGTATCTAGACACTGATCAACATCACACACCATCCCGTGAATATTACTTTGAGGGTATTTCACATTGGCAAAAATTTCAAATTTTTATCATATCTACGCAATTATTTGAGATATTCAATAATTTATCATTGTAAAGTTGTGGTATTAATATAAATAAACATCTTTTATTTGAGATATATTTTTATAAAACTAACAATTTCTGAGCTACAAGATAATTTTTTTGGAGGTATTTGATAATTTAAATTGATTGATATGCTCTTTGGTGGACAAAGATGTTCCTTTATTCTCGATGTTTCTGGAACGGTGTATGTATATTATTTCATTTATACGCTTTGGTGGAGTGCTTCTGTCTCAGTATATATTATTTATTTTCACAAACCTTACGAGTTTTTAGTCAAAATCTTTATATTAAGATGAAAGAGAAAGTCCTTTCACCTATCAAATATTGCACATATTATATGTTTTTTTTATTCTTCTTTTAACACAATGGATATAAATGACTTAAAATAAAGAGGAAGAAGGACTTCTTGTGGACACCAGAATGTGGCTAAACATGCTAATTGTTTATAGCCTAGACTCAAATCAAGCTTATCACCAACTCTTTAGGTCAGGAATATGTGTGTGTGTGTGTGTGTGTGTGTGTGTGACGCAATACACACCCCACTGGCTACAGCCTGCAATATGATGTGACGCAGCCCGCTATAAATATCTGCATGATAGGTAGTATCAAAATTATCTAACGGGGCTTTGAAGTAATCTTCTACACATTGTATTTATTAGAGAGCAGTTTTCATAGTCAAGGCTTTATAGTAAATAAAATCAATCAATTTTAGCGTCATCATTGATAACATTTTACAATATTGTTAATATTATTTTATAGGTAGTGACAATATTTATCAAGGATGGCAGCTACAGAACATATGACTTGGCGTATGAACATGTGAAAGTAGATTTAGTAGCTTTTCTAGCTCTCAGATAAAGCACTCCTAATGAAAATTGGACCATATTTTTAGTTAAAGGAACTTACATAATGAGAGGGAATTAAATTTAATTTTAAAAGTTGAAATTAAATTACGAAAGTTAGATTAATTCACTTAAAACTATCCTTTGTTCGTAGACAATTTAAACAAAAAGCTGATTTTTGTTTATTTATCTGTGTTATTAATTAATATTTGATTTATAATACTTAAAATAGATATAATTTACTATACATATCCAATTTTACTAATGTTTTCACAAAATACTAAACAACAATTTTGGTGATTTGTGTCTGGAAACATATTAATGGTTGGTTACAAATATTTTCTTCTGTAACTGCTTTCGATGAATATGAATATTTGGATTCTACTAGAGCTCGAATCTAGTTCTTTCAGCCGTGCCTAGTGATCATCTGAAGCACAAAGTTCATGCACTCATTCTATTTCAAATATTTCAATAAAATGTGCAGACAAACACAATGTCAAATTTATATATTAGTGATCGTGGGTGCGACTCCAATGTAATAGCTTAGTATTTTTCCGCGTAGGTTTTACATTATTTAATGAAACAGTTTATAGTTTTAAAGTTTTGTTTCATGCTAATTTTTTTTCTAACAAATCTAGAATGATCTATAAATTTATACCACAACTATATTTTTACTCCCTATTTTTATTCTAAAACAGATTATGTTATTAAGGTGTTAAATAGGTACTATATCGTATCGGTAAATAAATAAAGATAAATAATTAGAATGATCTATTAAATTATAGTGTTTTAATAAATTCTATGTATATTTAAACTTACTTTACATTAAATGTTCAGTCTACTCACAAAAACAAATTTAATATTTACAGAAATAGAATGATTTTATCCATTGGGTTTTATCATCGGTTTTGTGGTATACCGTACATTTTGACAAAATGAAAGTTTTTTGCAAAGCTTATTGTTGTGCAAACATTTAAAAAAATCAAAAATTCATTAATCTATATAACAATAATGGTATAATAAATGATATAAAATGTACTTTAAATTCCTGAAGTACTTTCTTGATTCAAAGTTAATTAATATAAATAACTTTCTTGTTATTTATGATATTTTTATGCATAGTGAGAACTAACCAAAAAGAAGAAAATTGTCGCATTTTATTTCGATTTTAACTATTTTGAAAATTATCTTCTTCAACTACATTGATTATCATGAATATTCCAATTGAGCGAAAATTAGTTATTTTTTCATAGAAATATAATGAAATATTATCGGGTTTGTATTAATTAATCATACCTCAAATGTCACAGAGTTTTAAGAGTAAATTAAATAATAGTTTGTGATTGTTTGAATTTGTGTTTAGTTTATTGCCGTGATAAAAATGTAGGTTCATTTTTAGTAATATATGTATAGATAATTAGTAAAGTTATATGTTCCAATTACATATATTTCAATTATAAATACGATGTGCATAATAATTAGTTCACTCCCTAATCCAATTAAATTTTAAGGTTTGCTGATTTAATAAACTAAACAACTATGTAACGTGCATATATATACTTATTTAATAACCTATATAAATATACAAAATATATATATATATATATCCAGTGACTCAATAAATAAGTAGAACATATTAATATAATGATCTTGATTAAAACGTTATAGGATTATGTGATATAAATTAACTCAAAAAGTAAAATGATTTGATTATATAATATTTAAAATATTTATCTATATATAATGTATTATATAAATAGTTAGTCCAATTAAATGGTAGAATTATGGTTTATAACTAATATTATAACGTGTTAATCAATATTATATATATATATATATATATATGAAGTTATGTTACAGCAAGTAAGCTCATAAATATATTGAAGCAAGTAAAACAATTCAAATGATGAAAAATAAAACAACCCTAAAAATTCCATACAAATAATATATAGGCTTACTAAAACATCTGGTAACGCCATAACCTACCTAACTTAACGTTGCTGTAGCAGTTAGGCTAGGAACGAAGAAGATAGCATGCGCGAAACTATTAGAATATTTAAATTTAAACTATATAACAACCACCTCTCCTACGAACTAATATTCTGAAAATTACCAGTCTACGCTACATGCCAGGGATGAGAATGAAGGGCCCACATATGCTAGTTATATAAGTGATGTCACGCTGATATATGATACTTGTGGAAGTGACGGAGCACGTGGAAGTATAATGGACATCGCTAGGGAAATATTAATTAATTTTACATGCTTAGTTTTGGTAGGTTTATGTTCGAAGCTTAACTATGGTAGCCTTCCAACCAAACGGGAGGTAATTTCATGTCAGAGTGTTTATCCAGGGTTATTATATATTATTATGATCTGTTGGCAGCGCTGTTAACTTTGGACAACGTAGGTAGAGTCCTTTTTTTAAATCCTGCCTCCGTGGCTGATTACTTCAGAAAATTAAATGTCAGTTTTAATTTGTGAACAGAAGACCTAGTTTTTTTATTGGGCTCTATTAAAACAATTATATTATAACTTGGCCTAGTATTCGATTTGTATGTGATAAAATTTAATTATAAAATATTGGTTTAGACACATTTTAAAAATAAATATTCGACCCAAATTCAGTTCGAAACATTCTACATATGAAAATATTTATTTGTATTCGTATTGGAACATTTTAATTTTTTTTCAAATATTTGATACGGATTCGTTTCAAAACATTATAAATATGAAAATATCTATTTATATTCGTATTGGAAAAGTTTTCATTTCTTTAAATATTTGATCTGGATTCGTTTCAAAACATTATAAATAAGAAAATATATATTTTATGCTCGTATTGGAAGTATTTTTTAAAAAATATTTGATTCGTATTCGATTAAAACATTATAAATAAGAAAATATCTATTTAGATTCATTTTGATACCATTTTAGTTTTTAAAAATATTGAATCCATATTCGATTCTAAACATTTTAGATATAAAATATTCAATCCGGATTCGATTCAAGAACCAACATCTTGGTTCCTCACCTATTAAAATTACTATCATGTAATGGTTAGTACAAAAGGCACTCCCAAATAATCCTTCACTTGTGTGAGCCACCTGTTGCGTTATCACCCTTCCTTCGTAAAACACCGTAAAACCAACCGTAGCGGCGTCCTCGTGGCAACTGGATTCATCAATTTCGGACATACATTTACATATATATATATATATATATATATATATACATTTCAGACAGTCTTTTATCATTTCATTCAGTATTTATCATTTTGGAGCGTCTTTTATAATTTCAGATAATTTTCGTCATTTCGGACAGTCTTTTATCATTTCAGACAGTATTTTATCATTTTGGACGGTCTTTTGCCATTTCGGACAGTATTTTGTTGTTTCATACAGTCTTTTATCATTTCAGAGAGTATTTTATCATTTTGGAACTTTTTTTGTCAATTCGGACAGTATTTTGTCATTTCGAATAGTATTTTGTTATTTCTGACAGTCTTTTGTAATTTCAAACAGTATTTTATTATTTCAGAAAATATTTGATCATTTTGGACCTTACTTTATAATTTCGGACAGTCTTTTGTCATTTAGTACAGTATTTGAATATTTTGGACCTATTTTATCATTTTGGAATGTATTTTATAATTTTAGACAATCTTTTGTCATTTCAGAGAGTATTATATTATTTCGGACTCGGTAAAGGGCCTTATCTCTCTAATTAAAAGCTGGGCCATTAGCAAGGACACCGCGGTAGCTTTCTCTTGTAAGCCCGCACGAGAATACTAACTCTTCTTCGATAGAAGGCTTTCAGAGAATCAACTTTGAGATACGAAACGCTGAATCGTCTGGATGCGATTTTTCTAAAGATTTATGATTACTTTTATAATATCTTTTCCAGTTTTATTCCTTGATCGTGGGCATGCATTTATTGTACAAAAGACACATCGGCTTAGAATGAGGTGTGTTTGTCAATATAAATACGTAATTATTGGCCAATGAGCGTTAAAACAACAATATTCATAATCTATCTTATATTTCTTACTGCTCAAAGTTGATATTGTCATTCCAAAGAGAGAACGAACAAACTTATTCTACAAGCCATAAAGCTTAGAAGAAAAGCACTATAAGGAACGAACCAACAATGAGACTAGCAAATATCAACTGTTGAGACGTCTGCCGCTGTGAACAGCTGTGGGGAGGAGAGAAGTGGTGCTGTACCAAGCTGTGGGGAGGAGAGAAGTGGTGCTGTACACAGCTGTGGGGAGGAGAGAAGTGGGGCTGTGCACAGCTGTGGGGAGGAGAGAAGTGGTGCTGTACACAGCTGTGGGGAGGAGAGAAGTGGTGCTGTACACAGCTGTGGGGAGGAGAGAAGTGGTGCTGTACACAGCTGTGGGGAGGAGAGAAGTGGTGCTGTACACAGCTGTGGGGAGGAGAGAAGTGGTGCTGTACACAGCTGTGGGGAGGAGAGAAGTGGTGCTGTACACAGCTGTGGGGAGGAGAGAAGTGGTGCTGTACACAGCTGTGGGGAGGAGAGAAGTGGTGCTGTACACAGCTGTGGGGAGGAGAGAAGTGGTGCTGTACACAGCTGTGGGGAGGAGAGAAGTGGTGCTGTACACAGCTGTGGGGAGGAGAGAAGTGGTGCTGTACACAGCTGTGGGGAGGAGAGAAGTGGTGCTGTACACAGCTGTGGGGAGGAGAGAAGTGGTGCTGTACACAGCTGTGGGGAGGAGAGAAGTGGTGCTGTACACAGCTGTGGGGAGGAGAGAAGTGGTGCTGTACACAGCTGTGGGGAGGAGAGAAGTGGTGCTGTACACAGCTGTGGGGAGGAGAGAAGTGGTGCTGTACACAGCTGTGGGGAGGAGAGAAGTGGTGCTGTACACAGCTGTGGGGAGGAGAGAAGTGGTGCTGTACACAGCTGTGGGGAGGAGAGAAGTGGTGCTGTACACAGCTGTGGGGAGGAGAGAAGTGGTGCTGTACACAGCTGTGGGGAGGAGAGAAGTGGTGCTGTACACAGCTGTGGGGAGGAGAGAAGTGGTGCTGTACACAGCTGTGTGGAGGAGAGAAGTGGTGCTGTACACAGCTGTGGGGAGGAGAGAAGTGGTGCTGTACACAGCTGTGGGGAGGAGAGAAGTGGTGCTGTACACAGCTGTGGGGAGGAGAGAAGTGGTGCTGTACACAGCTGTGGGGAGGAGAGAAGTGGTGCTGTACACAGCTGTGGGGAGGAGAGAAGTGGTGCTGTACACAGCTGTGGGGAGGAGAGAAGTGGTGCTGTACACAGCTGTGGGGAGGAGAGAAGTGGTGCTGTACACAGCTGTGGGGAGGAGAGAAGTGGTGCTGTACACAGCTGTGGGGAGGAGAGAAGTGGTGCTGTACACAGCTGTGGGGAGGAGAGAAGTGGTGCTGTACACAGCTGTGGGGAGGAGAGAAGTGGTGCTGTACACAGTTGTGGGGAGGAGAGAAGTGGTGCTGTGCATAACTGTGTGGAGGAGAGAAGTGGTGCTGTACACAACTGTGGGGAGGTGAGAAGCGGTGCTGTACACAGCTGTGTGGAGGAGAGAAGTGGTGCTGTGCATAACTGTGTGGAGGAGAGAAGTGGGGCTGTGCACAACTGTGTGGAGGTGAGAAGTGGGGCTGTGCACAACTGTGTGGAGGAGAGAAATGGGGTTGTGCACAACTGTGGGGAGGAGAGAAGTGGTTCGGTGCATAACTGTGTGGAGGAGAGAAGTGGTGCTTTGCACAACTGTGTGGAGGAGAGAAGTGGTGCTGTACACAACTGTGGGGAGGAGAGAAGTGGTTCTGTGCATAACTGTGTGGAGGAGAGAAGTGGGGCTGTGCACAACTGTGTGGAGGAGAGAAGTGGTGCTGTACACAACTGTGTGGAGGAGAGAAATGGGGCTGTGCACAACTGTGTGGAGGAGAGAAATGGGGCTGTACACAACTGTGTGGAGGAGAGAAGTGGGGCTGTACACAACTGTGTGGAGGAGAGAAGTGGGGCTGTACACAACTGTGTGGAGGAGAGAAGTGGGGCTGTGCACAACTGTGTGGAGGAGAGAAGTGGGGCTGTGCACAACTGTGTGGAGGAGAGAAGTGTTGCTGTACACAACTGTGGGGAGGAGAGAAGCGGTGCTGTACACAGCTGTGTGGAGGAGAGAAGTGGTGCTGTGCATAACTGTGTGGAGGAGAGAAGTGGGGCTTATCACAACTATGGGGAGGAGAGAAGCGGTGCTGTACACAGCTGTGTGGAGGAGAGAAGTGGGGCTGTGCACAACTGTGTGGAGGAAAGAAGTGGGGCTGTACACAGCTGTGTGGAGGAGAGAAGTGGGGCTGTACACAGCTGTGTGGAGGAGAGAAGTGGGGCTGTGCACAACTGTGTGGAGGAGAGAAGTGGGGCTGTGCACAACTGTGGGGAGGAGAGAAGTGGGGCTTTGCACAACTATGGGGAGAAGAGAAGTGGGGCTGTGCACAACTGTGTGGAGGAGAGAAGTCGTGCTGTGCACAACTGTGTGGAGGAGAGAAGTGGGGCTTATCACAACTATGGGGAGAAGAGAAGTGGGGCTGTGCACAACTGTGTGGAGAAGAGAAGTGGGGCTGTGCACAACTGTGCGTAGGGGTGGGTCATGTTGGTCGTGCCTGGAAACCTGCATTGTTCAAGACCAAACCCAAAAATGTCTTATACGACGCTTCTCCAGTGATGGCCTGACTTTTAATCCACGGACCCCTCTGTGGGGTTTGGCGGGCTGGACGTGGCCCGTGGGCCGCTAACTGAATAACGCTGGTCTAGTCTATTGCAAGAGTGACGCCTTAAACATTTGTAGAAAACAAAAAAAGTTGACGTAGATGTTACCCCTGACAGTTTTTTTTTTAATCGCAATCCATCACTTTAGACTTTCCCCTCAGTCCATCCCCTTCAAGAAAAGTTTCTCACCCCCTCCCCCGCCCCCTTTGTAGTCGAGATGTATCCATCATTGTTGTCTCATAACGTTAACGCGTATTTCATGAGGAGTATAACGACTTGTTTTCTTTATTATAGCAAGGCGTTAAGTTACATTGTTATATCATTTACTGACCCGCCCCTTTTTCGAGCTATAGTAGGAACTAAGTAGAAAGATAATAATAATAATAATAATATTAAGCACCGCGTCTTACTACCCGTTCGGGTTATACGCTTAAGTACTAATTACGCTAATGGATTAGGAATTGGGAGGGTTGAATTTAGAGGAAGTGAACCCGCATTTGCGTGGAGGGAGAGTGGAAAACCATTTAGGAAAAACCACCCCCAGTTCACCCGACCGAGATTCGAACCTCGATCTCCCCGTCCTCGGCGGTCGAGCTCAACACGACTAGCGCGTTAGCCAACTACGCCACCGAGGCGGGTAAGTAGAAAGAAACAATAGGTATGACCAACGTATTTTTTTTAAACGTCAGCATCGATAACATTTAAATATTTTATTGGTATTATTTTATTGCCATTGATAATATCTACAAAATGTGACCACAGTATATCACACGACTTGACGTATAAATTAATACGTGAAAGTGAGATATATACTTTAGCAACATGTATTACTACTACCTGTTTAGGTTATACGCGTATATACTAATTACTCGAATTATTTAGGGAGGATTAAGGTTGAATTTAGAGGAAATAGGCCCGTATTTGCGTGGAAAAAGAGTGGAAAATGATTTAGAAAAGCCCACCTTTAGTACATCCGATTGGGACTTGAACCCGGATCTCCCCATCATCGGTAGTCCTGTATTTTATAAGAGCAACAGTTTAGATCATTCGACAACTGAAGTTAGTTGTAAGTTTCTCCTGAAAGGCTCGCAACATTCATTATTAGTGTATATCTACCTGGGAAGGTCGAGGAGACGAAGTGATGGGTGCCGCTGGGAGTACCCAGTGTAAACAGAGTTTTCAGCTCGTTGTAACTTTCCTCGTCGCTCGGGAGTCCCAAGGACGTCTCGACCTCTGGTTGACCTCTGTCGTGGTGACCTTGAGTGCGCAGCAGCGCGCGCAGAATCTCCTCCTCGGTAGGCAGCATGTTGTCTTCAAGGTTGGGAAGACTCAGGGCTTCCTGTGCGCATGCGCAGACCAGGAGTAGCCAAAGCATCATCTGGAAATACATAATATTTAAAACGTAAAGCGATTATTTTCTACAGTAACTCTTTTCGTTCTACCCCAAACAGTTTTAAATTTTATTTTGACGAGAGCTTATACAACTAGCATGTGCTCGAAAAGTTCAAGTTAAAAAAAATATTGAATGGGGAAGCCGCCGGTTTAGAAAACGATTATTTCTTTCGTCAGCAATTTTTCAAATTCTATCAAACTTATTTTTTTTTAATCTACATAATCGAAGATTCGAATCCTAGATGTGAATTAAGGATTTTTTCTCTCAAAATAATTTCCCACTCACTTTCTCTACGTGAATTAGGGTACATTTCCCTTTAGATTATACCTTTCTCTCTCCCTCTACGCAGATTAGATACATTTCCCTTTATATTCTACCTTCCTCTCTTTCTCTACGTGAATTAGGGTAAATTTCCCTTTAGATTTTACCCTCCTCAGATTTACTCCGTTAGGGGTCGGCCAGACTGGGCGAGCGACTAAAATATAAAATAGAACACATTGGCTGTAATGAGAGGTGGCCAGACTGGAGCGAGCGAGCGACTGAGCGCGCACGCTTGAAAGATAGAACTGGTTCTATTTTTCAAGCGCGCGCGCTTGACCCGGTACAGTCTAGTTTACAGGCTCTTGGCAATATTATTGTATGTCGGTTCATTGAGTGCTAGGAAAACTTCTCATTTTGACATTTTTATTACTATCGATAGGTTTAGCACACTTGCTACTAACGGCCTCATTTAATTGATAAGGTAATAAATCATACATATATATATGTAAAACTGATATGTTAAAATACTTAAATATTATCAGAGTAGGTCTTTACAAATAAGAATCACTATTAGCGTGGAAAGAGGATGAGAAAACCACAACAATAAAGCACTTGTCTAAAACCACCTTCAGTTCACTCAGCCAAGATTCGGAGCCTCCTCGTCAACAACTATCGAGAGCTATCTGCTAATAATTACGCGCTCGCTCGCACGCTCGTCAGTCTGGCCACCCAGTCGCTGGCACGCTTGCTCGCTCGCACGCTCGTCAGTCTGGCCACCCAGTCGCTGGCACGCTCGCTCGCTCGCACGCTCGTCAGTCTGGCCACCCAGTCGCTGGCACGCTCGCTCGCTCGCACGCTTGTCAGTCTGGCCGAACCCTTAGCGTGATTGAATGTATTTTTTGTACCCCTATTTCCCTCATTCTCAGTGTCACGTGGTTGTTACGACCTTTCTCTCTAAGTATTCTTCAAATTACCCCCTCTCTACTCTACTTTCAGTCACATATATTTTCCCCTGCTATATCCGAGGCGGGGTAAAGTACATTGACTTCGACCAGTCACATACACACTAGCTTATATTAGCTGCACATGTGGAGAGAGTTTGGGTCATAGCTACCAACAGATGGGAGCATGGAGCTACTTACCACTCGTCTCCCCTTATTTTAGTCTGCCCCCTTCCTCGACCTGTCTTTGTCCTTCTGCCTGGGTTAAAATACTCTGTAATTAACCAGAAGCCTTAGAGTCCCGTTGAGAGATTCTCAAATGTAATAAATAAATGATACAAAAAATCGTACAAACTTAGGCCTACTCAAATATTTTATAGCCTATTACAGTTATTATTTTGTACAGTACCACTCTAGTTTACAATAGAATGTTCAAAAATATGTTTTCAGTAAACTTCCCTCGAATAAGATTTCCTCAGAAAACTAAATATATAATTTTGTTAAACAAATTAAACACCCTTAATAAACACTAAACAAAATTACTAAATCAATTTTTTTAATATTAAATTTTCAAAAATTATTTGAATTTAAACTTCCCTCAAATTATTTGTGTTTGGTGAAAATATATATATATATATATAATGTTAAGCAATCACATTTCACACAAGAACTTAAAGCCAAATCCCCTGATCTCCTAAAATAATTGAATTTTCTCAATTTCCTTAATTTTAAAGCTAGAAACCATATATATATCTAACTACCAAGTATGAAAGAAATTCATAGCAGTTTCAGTTCTAGCTCGGGTGCAGATAGATAGAATTACAAGACCCACTTATTTTGAGTTAGGGGGCGTACAAAACTTAAAGATCAATTATGATCTAGGAGTTAAAAATTTGCTAGAATTTCTCTAAGAAACAAAAATTACCTCATATTCCAGTGGCAACAGTTTCTCTGAGACAAAAAAAATTACCTCATATTTAAGTGGCAACAGTTTCTCTAAGACACAAAAAATACCTCATACTCCAGTGGCAACAGTTTTTATGAGACACAAAATTTAACTCATATTCCAGAGGCAACAGTTTCTCTAAGACACAAAAATTACCTCATATTCCAGTGGCAACAGTTTCTCTGAGACACAAAAATTACCTCATATTCTAGTGGTAGAGGTGTAAGTTTGAAGTTTGAGATGCGTTCTTATTTTTAGGGTGAGAACATAACTTATTCCGATAAATCTTTTATTTTACGTTTTTCTTGTTTATTTAACATTTGAAACTCAGAGTATATTTTTTTAATACAGCACTAACCATCCATGAAGATTACAAATAGGTTTCCTTACCGATACATCCTAAAAAATGAATTGATCTTATTACACACTTAGGTGGTCACATGGCCTGAGGCGTCACTCTCGCAATAGAATGGACTGCCGATGACGGGGAGATCGGGCAGTCGGGTGTAGTGAGGGCGGGTCTGTCTTAAATCGATTTATACTCTCTCCACCCAAATGTGGGTACACTTCCCCTAAACGTGACCTTCCTCATCCCAAAAATATTAGCGTAAATAATAGGTATTCATGAGCGTATAGCCTGAAGATGTAGAAAGACTCAGTACACCACGTTCATGTTATACGCATATTTACTAATAACTATAATTAGTTAGGGAGGAGGAAGGTTGAATTTAGATTAAGTGCACCTGCATTTGCATGGAGAGAGAGAATGAAAAAACGTATAGTAAAAAACCCTTAATACACCTAACTTGAACTTGAACCCTAATCTCCCTGTTTTCAGCAGTCTAGTCTATTGCGAAAGTGACGCCTTAGATTATGCGGCTATCAAAGCAGGTGCTTAAAAATTATTATTTTTTAATCTTGGGGGGGGAAATATTGTTTATACGTCAACCACGCGTTATCGCCAGTCGATGGGGTAGTCAATGAAGAAGGTGACAGGATCCCTTTTTTTTTTGTCTGTCCTTCCTGAGGGTGGAAATTGACAGGATGTGGGGACAGGACGAAGGGTGGGACGAATTGAAAGGAAAGGGAGGGGGGGGGATGCAGAAACTGAGTCATTAATTACAATCCTCCCACTCTACGACTATTTCGTTTCCTTTAGTTCCGTTTTCGTTCTTTCCCCCTCATTAGTGATATGAACGTTATTTTCTAATTTCTTAGATGGGAAATAAAATTGTCACTTTTACCTTACGCAAGAGAGAAAACGATTATTTTCATTATTTTCATTATTATTATTATTATTATTATTATTATTATTATTATTATTATTTTGCTATATTTGTTATAAAACAATACCCATACGTCATCGTTGTTTTATGTGTGTCGGAATATTTCGATGCCGAAAAGTATTGAAGCTTAAAGTGTGGGTGTAGGGGACGCGAGTTAAGGGTAGTGTTGGTGCAATTTTTAGAGCAAAACTTTTTGTTGGCCAAAAATAAATAAAATATTGCCTAGTTGGTTGTGAAAAACTGCCCTCAGTACACCCGACCGAGATTCGAACCTTGATATCACCGTCATCGGCAGTCTAGTCTCATGCAAGAGTACCACCTCAAACCATGCGGCCACCGAAGCGTGTCAAGTGTTGATTATTCAATAGTTTTACTAGATAATGACCATCTTTAAACAACAACAGAAATAAACCCGCCTCGGTGGCGTAGTTAGCTAACGCGCTAGTCGTGTTGAGCCCGACTGCCGAGGACGGGGAGATCGAGGTTCGAATCTCGGTCGGGTGAACTGGGGCTGGTTTTTCCTAAACGGTTTTCCACTCTCCCTCCACGCAAATGCGGGTTCACTTCCTCTATTCAACCTTCCCAATTCCTAATCCATTAGCGTAATTAGTACTTAAGCGTATAACCCGAACGGGTAGTAAGACGTGGTGCTAAATAATAATAAATAAATAAATAAATAAATAACAACAGAAATAAACCTCATCGGTGGCCAAATATTTTGAGGCGTTACTCTCGCATGAGAATAGACATTTGATGATGAGGAGATTGAGATTCGAATCTAGATCGGGTGTACTAAGGGTGGTTTTTCTATTATGGTGTTATACTCTCCCACTCTGCAGATGCGGGTACACTTCCTCTAAATATAACCTTCATAATCCCTAAAAACATTAGCGTAATTAGTACATAAATGTATAAACCGTACGGAATGGTAAGACGTGGTGCTAAAAATAACACAGGCCTGCAAAATTTGGGTTGTTGAAAATTGTTTTTAATGTAATGGGTGATTCTTATGTTTTTTTGTGTGCTGATTTCAAAAATGATCTCCGATTTTCTCTATCACGTAGGGATTTTTCACAAATTGGGTATCAAAATATAGAAAAAGGGCTCAGTTTATGTATAATGGTTAAAACTTATTTATTTAAAAAAATTAAATAATAAAAAAAAAAAAAAAAGCTAAGCCATTCTCAACACTTACCAAGACTTACAAGTTGAGTTGAAACTGAGCAAACATTCAAAGAAATGAAATGAAAGAATGTGGGGAGGGGAAAACAAAAAGAAAGTGAATCATCACGTTATCTTAATCACTGTCTTAAGAAACTCAGTAAACATGTTTCTAAAATTCTCTTTATGACTCATGGCCCTGCCACTCATTGTTCCCAAATAACCCTCCCTTCCATCCCTCCTTCCCCTCTCTATTTGAAACCTCTTTATTATAATACACCTTGATCAGATGAAGGCTACATTTTTTTTAAGATATGAAATTTTTTGCTTAGAAGCTTAATACACAATAAGGGTTGAATATTAAAATCTAAAATTTGAGTTTGTCAAAAACTGTTACGTGATGAAATTTTTTACTATTTTTACTGAAATCAGCACCCAAAAATCTATAAGAATCAGTGTTTAGATTAAAAAAAAATTTCATTGCAGACCTGTGTAACCAATAACAATATAGAAATCCCAGTGATAGGAATATAATCATTTATCAGTGTGTTGTCACAGTTTGTCGCCGTTTACATTGCGTTTATCTGGATAAAAAATAACAAATCATAATTGAAATTGTATACACCTGTGATGGTATTAAGGCGATAGGTTGGCACCAGTGCAAAGTTCAGATAATGCTCGTTTAATTGTCAGCCGTGTGTCAACAGACAAAACAGAACGCCGGGGAGTCATATCTAGTGACAGACATACAAACCGCTTAGGTAGGTTATCTACCGTAAAATATTACTGGACCTCTGCTCGGTGAAAGGTTTTTTAAATTTATACTAAACCCACAAAAATATTTTTTCTGTAAAAAAAATAATAGTAGCAAAATAGTTTTACAGAAGTTAATGAAAATAAAAGGTATGGCACTCCGCACGGATTTTCTAGCTCTACTGTTTAAAAATGGAGATATTTACTCAACTTGTAATATATGTGAAACGAAATAATATACACTAGCAAACCCAAGAATAAATTGCACTATATTTATATAAAACATTTTTTGAGTCCTGGTTTTAGATTTTATAATTTTATTTTTAAAGAATTAATGTTCTCATTTGTATGTTTGGACCAATAAAAAAGATCGATCACAAGGGTCAACACTTCGTATTAAAATTTCGACTTCTGGTTAAAATTTTTGATATTTTATTAGGTGTTGCACATCTTCAAGTCATCGCATTGCTATTAAAAATTCCTAATTTATAATCATTTTGATCAATAATAAATGTAAATATTGACTATTGAGTCTAAAATAGAGATAAATCATTGATGTACCAACATTTTTCCTAAGAAATTTAAGGAGAAGTAACATAAACGTTTTAAGATACTATATTTAATTAATTTATGGCATTGGAGAATTATTGCGCTAAAACTTGAATAGTATCTCTTTACAACTAAAGCTCACAAAATTGTATTAATATGTTTGCAAATATTTCAGAAAATGTTGGTTTTATAAAAATAGATTTCAGACAAAAGTTTTTTATTTTTAATAACAATTCCATTTTTTTGCAATGCTAAGTTATTTACTATCTCAAATAGTTGCGGAGATACGGAAATTTCCACCTATGTAAAGTACCTAAAAGTTATTTTTATCAGAAAATGGAAATATCAATTTTATTTGTGATCTTAATCAATGCATAGATACAAATTTTAATCAAAATCGTTAGAGACGATTTTGAGAAAATCCATTTTTTCTCTTTTTGATTTTTATTAATCTACTCTTAATTTTAGGGTTAAACAGACATACAGACCGACGACATCACAAAAACCACTTTTTAGGGTTCAGGGGGGGGGGGGAGGGGGGCACGAGACTTCTATATCCATCAACATTTCGGGATAGAATTTTTTTACGGTCGCAATACTTTACTTTTAATGTTCGAAAAGTTAAAAATATAATTATTTGCGCATAGCTTGAAAGTTATTGGTTTTATAAAAATATGTTTCAAGTAAACGATTTGTATTACAAATAGCCCTACATATTTGAAATGATAAGTAATTTCATATCTCAAACAGTATCGTAGATATGATTTTAAAAAATGAGAATTTACGCATCAGATTGGAGCCCTTAAAATCATTTTGCCGAAATATTGAGAGTAGGTTTTTTTTTAATATTTATAAATGTTTTGAAATGAAATGTAATCAAAATCGTTAGAGCCGATTTTGAGGAAATCGGCTTTTTTTCTTTCTTCCCTCCAGTAAACTACCCTTAATTTTAGGGTTAGATATCCAATTCCAAAAAATTCCTCGGGGCAACCTTATGAAAACCATAGATACCAAGTTTTAGCCCAATCGGTAAAATAGTTTAGGCTCTAGTCGGAGGTACAGACAGACAAAAGTATATTCAAAAATGACTTTTTCGGATTAGGGGGCTGATGAAATGTCGAGATTCATTAAAATCTCGAGTTTGATTTTTTTGACGACCACAATGCTTTCTCTACCTGTAAGATAGCGAGAAAGTAAAAATGTGTGGTATTCAAATCATTAATCGTAAGGGAATGTATGGTTATATTATATAAAACAAATAACAAAAAACTTTTTTAGAAATAAATGTCTATTTCAAGACAATTAATCTATTTTGGTTATTATAATACTTAGCACCGTGTCTTACTACCCGTTCGAGTTATACGCTCAAGTACTAATTAAGCTAATGGTCTAGAAATTGGGAAGGTTGAATATAGAGGAAGTGAAACCAAATTTGCGTGGGAGAGTGGAAATCTGTTTAGGAAAAACCACCCCCAGTTCACCTGAGCGAAATTTGGACCTTGATCTCCCCATCCTCAGCAGTCTAGCTTAACATGAAATTAGCGCGTTAGCTAACTAAGCCACCGAGGTGGTTATTATTTTTGATATTAAAAGATGGAAATGTGAGATTGTGTATTCATTACATTTGTAGGTCTGCTTCAGTGGCCGAATGGTCTAAGGTGTCACTCTCGTATAGGACTGGCCTGCTGACGACTGGAATATCGGGGATAAAATATCGGTCAGATCAACTGAGGGAGGTTATTCTTAAATAGTTTCCCACTCTACTTCCAAGCAAATGGAGGTAGATTACCCCTAAAATGATTCCTTCCTCATCCCAACCCCATTAGGGTAGCTTTAATATATTCTTATACCTGAACAGGAAGTAAGACGCGGTGATGCAAAACAAAATTTGTAGCTACAAATGGTTTTATAGTCAGTAGTATGTCTGTCTACTGAGCCAAAGGTCCCGTATTCGACCCTCGGTAGAACTACAAAATTTATCATTGGTGAAATTGGGGTGTAGGCATACTTTCACAGTGATTAATTCACGGCTGGGGGGCTGGTTGTTGTGTCTCTTCTAGATTTAAGTTAGTTTATAAGCCGTATGCCGATATTATCAATTGGTTTAAAAAGGGCACGTTAAATATTTCTCCCTTTAGTAGTCTTGTAATTTTCATAGCTTTTTTTTTTCTAGAATAAATCTAATTGATTCAGTAGATTGGTTAACCAGCCAGCCCCTTGGTGTAGGGGTCAGGCTTGGAACCTAGGAGTCCCAGGTTATATGAATCTCAACATTTCTTAAATATTGGTCATGGGCACATTGAAATTTGAAAAGAAACTTTTAAACTAAGAGAAAAAATCCTGTTAAAATTCAGCGATATCCATGACCAATTTTCAAGAACTATTGAAATTACTGTGGGTATAAAATCAAATCTAACGTATATACAGTAGAAATATTTTATTTATTTTGCTCCGAAAAATATTTTTGTGGAAAAAAAAACACTGAAAAAGTAATAGAACCTTTACGCTAGTTCCGTTCTTTCCCAACTTAAGGACACTTGCTCTCTTGTCTTGAAGCAGATACCAGCGCCCACAGGTTTGGAGATAAGATGTTCTCTCCTTAGAAACTGCTTAGGTACATCATACAGATGATTGATACTTCATCTCATGGAGGACACTATATGGAACCCTTAGCGCGGGATCCTTAAAGTATCTTTTTACTACTTCGCGGCCTGTTTGATACTTGATCGGCGACAAGATCACAAAGAAACATGATACTTGATTATAGCTAGACCGTGGCCAAGGGGAATATTCCGTCCCTTTCGAGGCGAGGATGTACAGGTAAATGATAACCCACTGGTGAAAAATGAAAAGGTGAAAACAAAGTAGTTCAATTCGAACCAGCCCCCTAAAAAAATTAAAATAAGTGAGTAGCTCAAAAACCTATTATTAAATTAAAACTATAATTCAGTAAGTAATATTTCATTTAGTAGCCAGCAACCTGCTTCAATGGTCGCGTGGTCTAACGCGCTACACTTGCAGTAGACTAGACTGCCAATGACGGGTAGATTGAGGTTCGAATCTAGGTTGGGTGTTCCAAAGTTTTTTTCTAAAATAAATTTCCACTCTACGCAAATGCTGGTACACTTCCCATACATATAACCTCCCTAATCCTTAAAACCTAGCGTAATCAGTACATATACGTATAGCCCAAATGGGTAGTAAGACGCGTTGCTAAAAGAAAATAGGAAAAGCAAAGTTAACTCGATACGCCCGATACTCGATACGCAATCATCCAACAAGATTTTTTTTTATATATATAAAGCTGACTTACTGTAGTAATGGACGACTAGGTTTGACATTTATAATGTCAAGATATAATTTATCATTATATATTGCGTCAGAAGATACATTTTATGTAATAATATTTTGTGAGGTAGTAATATTTATATTAATCTAATAATAATGATATATTCCTGAATCCATTAAACGTAAAAACCTTTCAAAGAGTTGACAATTTATTTGAAATCATTGAATATTTGTTATAATCAATAGACTCCCCAGTCATTATTAATAATAATTACCATGTTTTTGTAGATTCTAAACGTAATTAGGGTATATTCCATTAAAACACATAAAAAATACCTACAAATAAAGCCAAATATGATCATTATTTTAATCAAATACCCCGCGATTAATTTCATTATTTTGGTTGTTTTCTAGCACCATTTCTTACAACGCATTCGGGTTAACCGCATGTTAACTAAAAATTAAACTTATGTGTTAGGGATGAGGAAGGTAGAATTTAGAAGAAGTGTCCCTCATTATGTGGAGGAGGATTGAAAAACAATTTAGGAAAAACAGAAAAACAGAAGACCTGGCTGGGATTCAAACCCTGATAAGTCAATCATCGGCAGTCTGGTCCTTTACGAGAGTGACGTATTAGACTACTCGACCATTGAAGTGAGTTTCTTGTCTATAGGTATTTAATCAGACCAATGGTTTATGAATGAGTACGGTATAATTTAAAGGAAAATTTTTATCATTTACGAGGAGATAGCATAAGAAAATGTAAAGAAAAGTCATTCTAAGTACACTCGTCAGGAATTCGAGCCTACACATCCTCACCACCAGAAACAAGAACAAACAGGCTTGAATTGTGGTTGTTGTGTCTAAGGATTCTTGTACAAATGTTTTGAAAGCTTTAATGGAAAACTATATAGGTGTAATTTTATTTTAAATAATATAATCCTTATAAGTGGTCGCATGGTTTAATGCGTCACTATTGTGCTAGACTGGATTGTCGATGTCAATAGGGGTTTGACATTTATTCTGGTGGAGTGAGGAATGTCTTTCCTTAGTGGTTTCCCAATCTCCATCCAACCAAATCCTGGTGAATTCACTCTTAAATTCTAACTTCCTTTCTCATATTACACTAGCTTAATCAATTTATTCGTATAATTAAAATGTGACCCGTTTCAGTGGAAGAATGGTCTAAGTTGTCATGTTAGTGTTAAACTGGCCTACTTATGACAGGGAGATCGGGGTTCGAATTCCAGTCGGGTCTATTGAAGGTGTTTTTTCCTAAATGGTTTACCAATCTCCTTCCACGCAAGTGCGGGTATATTACCTCTAAAATACATCCTTCCTCATACCCACCTCATTAGGGTAGTTATCATGTATAGGTATAACCTAAACAGGTAGTCATGGTGATAAAAACAAACACGGGATGGGGAAAATAGATACATAATGCTCTCCTGCTCTTTCACTGGATGTTGCTTGTTTGGAAATATGATGGATCAAATTAAAACCATCAATCTTACGCTAAGTATGCGCATGCGTATCACACAAAAAATAAATCAATGTTGTTTTTTCAAACCTCCATTATATAACGAGTTTTAACGCTTCCATCATTATGAATAGGGTTTTTATTATGTTTTGCTAAATTTTCATTTGTATGTTCAGGCAGTAATTAAATTTACACTAATGTGACGTTATTGCATTAACCATCAGCGTTCCAGAGATGAGTTTTTTTTTCACAACAGTAATTGAACGTAACGACAACATGTTCAAGAGGTGTTTTTTTTTCCTTCTCCACTGAGCATTTGCACGCAAACATAAATATCTGGATAAATATTTGGACTGTGTTAATTTATTTCTATCTTTTCTGCCAACACATAAAAACAAATTTCCCAAGCCTTTATTAAATTAAAAACAATAGACCTATTGTTATGAATATTTTTAAATATCGCTTGAGTTGTGTTCAATGAGTCGAGCAGACAACAAGAATTATTCACATCAAAATTACAGTTTAGTAATGTTATTATTAAATTATTGTGATAAAAATTTTTTTGATTAAATACTTTGTTTAGTAGAATCAAAACCATGTAAGAATAGTAAATACTTAAAATGTAAATACATTGGTTTTTAAACAGGTAAATTATTTAAAACTTTCTTAGTAACATAATTATTTCATGATGTATAAATTATCTAATATAGACCTATCATGTAAGTCTGGAATAACATTTTAAAATTAAATTAAATAACAATTTATTCCAAGAAGATATTTAAATATTTCTTAGATAAAAAACAAATTAGTTTGAAGGCCAGCTATGGAATAGTTTTCTAATTTTTTTAAACCAGTGTACTAGCTTTTACCTATGTTATAATATCACTTTGGTTTTTATAAATATAAAATGGTTTTCTTTTCATTTATTTGAATTAGCTATTTCACTTACACTTTATGAACCGACTGACTATCAGCACACAAGAATTTCTAGTAGCGTGAACTAAAGGACCTACCAATTTTGTCGAGAAAGGTATTTCCCCTTACTCTCCAACGTTCTTTTACATGCCACAACCGAAATGGGATCAACGGCTTTACTTCCCCTTCGAAAAAAGCTACGCTATGGATTTTTATCACTCAAGAAAAATCTGTCGGTCTCAGCTGGGTTTGAGCCCACGAACATCGGGTCCTGAGGCGATCAATTTACCCCAAAGACCACTGAGGTTGACCATATAGAGTGAAAAAATATATTTTATTGAGACAAGATTGTATCTACGCTTCGCATAAATATTTGGTGAAGGAAAGGAAAAGGCCACATTAAATTGTAGTCTTAAGAAAATTAATTCAATTTGTTCAAGTAAGTTTATATTCCATTTATAATTATGAGTTTATATTATTTATATTTATATAGTCAATTATATTTGAGAGTTGAATGGTTCTCGTTCTGGATGGGTTCATTGGTAATAATTAGTTGTACGTGTGAACCTAATTATCTCAAAGCACACAGTGCAGCTGTCATTACTGTTTCGATACAGTTTATTCAATCAGTTGTGCTAAATAACTTTTTTTTCTTTTAACTTTCTCGCGACTCGTCGGATAGAGGAAGTATTGTGATTGTGAAAAAAAAATAGTTCGATGTTCGATATTTGGACTTATGTCGACGTTTCATGACTTCCTGAACCCGAAAAATTGATTTTCACGATGCCATCTGTCTGTCTGTCCGTCTATCTGTATCTCGGACTAGAGACGAAACTATTTTAACGATTGGGATAAAACTTGGTATGTAGAGCTTTCATTAAGTTTCCCAGAGAGTTTTTTAAACTTATATATCTAACCCTATAATTAAGGGTAGGTAATTTACTTAAGGGCATAAAAAGAAACAAATTGATTTTCTCGCAATCGGTTCTATCGATTTTGACTGAAATTAGTATCTTGGCATTGTTTAGCATTTAAAAAAAGGCGCATTACATTTTTCTATAAAAATTACTTTGAGGGTAGTTAAAATAAGCTGAAATTTCCAATTTTTGTCATATATATGCAACTATTTCAGTTACGAAATACCTTAGACAATCTTTGCAAGGTTGTAGCACTATTAAAGATATAAACTTATATTTGAAAGAACATTATGTAAAATCAATATTTTCTGAGCTATTGACTAATATGTTTGTTTAAATAGAGCTTTTGAAAAAAAGAGTAGTTGAAAATTAACTGAACAAATTATATGTTTCTGTAACAGTGTATATTACCCGCCTCAGTGGCCACGTGGTCTAAAAGACAACTCTCGCAGTAGACTAGACTGCAGATAACAGGGAGATCGAGGCTCAAATCTCGGCCAGGTGTACTGAGAGTGATTTTTAAAAATTGTTTTACAATCTCCCTCCATGCAAATACGAGTACACTTCATATAAATATAGCCTTCCTAATCCCTAAAGCCAATAGCATAATTAGTACATAAGCGTATAACCCAAACGGGTAGTAAGACGCGGTGCTAGAATAAACCAGTTTATTATTTCGTGTATCCTATGGTCTTAAGTGAAATACAATGTTCTTTTTTTCTCTCCATTATATTTCTATAACATTGTATATTATTTCATATCACATTTATAGCAAGGTATAAGCATCATTTAGATTAAGTCGCCTGGAAGTATTTGCGGTGCACCTTAACATTAATTTTTTTCTAAAATTTTAGCTACACTAGTTTTGAAAAACAGGCCCCGTGGTGCATCTGGTTACGAGCCTAGGGGTCCCGGACTCGATTACAAGCTGTTACCTTGGGCATTTTTTTACCGAACGTTCACCAGGGTTTGGATAATTAGGCTTAGGTTAAGTTAAAGTGTTTCCACTGCCTCCACGCCCTCATACTCACCATCACCCTCATACTCACCATCACTATCAGCACACCTCTTCGAAACATGGAAAGAGCCTCCACAGAAAGGATGTACGGTTAGTACACTCGGACGTCCCCTGGGAAACGGTATATTAGCACTGGATAATCTTTCCCCTACTGGACTACGAATGATGTATTATACTAGTTTTAAAGTACAGTCTGATAAGTTTCCTTCACAGAAGTTTAATATTGAAAATCTTGATATAAGATCATGAATAATGAATTTGAACTAAATTAATAGCGTTATTTAATAGGTATTGGTAATAGCTATCAAAAGTGACAGTTGTAGATCATATGACTTGACTTATGAATACGTGAAAAGTAGATCTAGTGATTTTTTTTTTTTAGATGTACGATAAGATTCTTTCTGTGAAAATTGAACTGTAGTTTTAATGTACGTAATTTACTTTATTATTAATACTACTTTTTAAAAGCGAGTTCGGAATGTTCAAATGAAATAGAAAATTGTGAATTTTTAAGATTTAAAACAAGTTTTCATCAACTGGAATTGCGAAGACTTTTTTTTTAAATGACGCGTCTTACTAACTGTTCAGGTTATACGCTGATGTTATCTAAATATCAGTTTTAAAATCACAACAAAACCGGTAACGCCATTAAGACATTATTGGTGTTTTCCTTAAAACCACAATTTAATAATCCGTTCAACTATTTTAAAGCCTACTGGTAGAAGTACCCGGCATTGTCCGGGCTAATCACACAGTGGATTGATTACGTTACACCGGCAACGATTTTCTTTGCTTCATACAAACAGAAAGGATTATTTTAATTTTAATTTTCTAACCAGTTTTTAATTAATTTATAAAATTCAAATCCAAATTTTAAAATTACAGCTTCGGGAATCACAAGCTTTTACACAGGGGCTACAAATTTTAAAATGTCAGCTCATAAAAGACAAACAGATGTACAAATTCTTAATTTTATTAATATAGATTTGTAATTCCAAAACATGACGTACCAGTATAGTTTGTAGTCTGTCATAGAAAGGATTAAAGCCTTTTTATTTTAATGTTTAGTTTCAGGATTAAAAAAAATGTGTACGGGAACACCTTGGTAACCAAGTAACTAGTTGGCGCCAGGGTTAAATTTGTATATCTGAGTTGCTGTTCTAGGTTGAGACCGTCTTACAATCGTGTTCTGATGTAACCTTTGCATTTGAAAAATGATTAGTAAGTATTCCAAACCTTTTTAATAATATTGCTTTTATATGAATGTATCAATAATTTTTTCATTTGAGGTAGAGTTGAATGATAAGGGGGAAAAAAATCATCAAAATAACGTTAAGAATTCACTCCAAGCTATTATATTAAGTTAAAATGGGGTGGTAAGAAACGTAAGCTAACGTCAGTATTTTTCTAGTTTTTATAACAAGGAAAGGTTTCTTTCCCAATTAAATAAAACATTAATCACTTCGGTGGCCACATTGTCTAAAGTGCAACTCTCGCAGTAAACTAGACTGCCGAAGACGGGGAGATCGAGTTTAAAATTCTGGTCTGGAGTAATGAGGGTGAATTTTTCAAATTGGTTTTTTAATCTCCTTCCAAGCAAATATGGGTACATTTTCTTTGAAATATAACCTTCCTAATTGATAAAATCATTAACATAATTAGTACGTAAGCATATAACACGAACTGTTAGTAAGACGTGGTGATAAAAAAAACATTGATTCAGTATTTAGGTTTAGTTTAATTATCTATTATTTGCCATTGGGATAAGTTGTTATTTGAAAATAAACTTTTTTAAAGAATAGAAAAGAAACTTTTTAAAAGAATAAAAAAATCTTGATCAAATGCCATTTTGTCTATGAAAGATATTCAAGAACGATTGAGATTACCAGATCTAAAAAATTAAACTAAACTTATCTATTGGAGGAATGCTTTATTTATTTTGACCAGAAAAGTTTTTTCTTATAAGAACTGTAAAAATATAAACCTTAACTTGCTCTTATTTCAATCCCACTTTAAATATTTAATTTTGTAGAACTCAAGTCTTATTTTGCGTCGATACTTACCAAGAAGTCAATCGATTCAAAATCATGTATATTTATCTCATTTACTTTTTTTTCATTGGTCTTTGTGTGACTGTTTCACACGGTATCAGGGTGGGCCTTGCACGGTGATACCAACATTTGAAAGATTAATGATGAACTGGTATTCGTCTTGAGGATAAGAGTGAGCTAAATCAAGTTTTGTAATTAAATTATTTTTATACCAAGGCTAGCTACCCGTCCGGATTATCAGAATTAATGTGGGAATGAAAAAAGGAGCAGTGTTTTTGCAGTTTGCTTAGCAAAACTTTTTTTTGGTCAAGATAAATAAAATATTACTTTAGTGAAAGCTTAGAGTTTAATTTTCTTTACGTGTTAATATCAACAGTTGTTGAATATCTGTCATGAGAATAGCGGCATTAAATGATAAACTATTTAAATGAAGAGAAAAAGTTGTCACTAAATTCCAGGACACCCTTGATATATATTCAACAACTGTTGATATCACCATGAGAAGAAAATTAAACTAAACGTTTATACTGGAGATATATATGATTTATTTTGTTCAAAATTTATTATTTTACTACTATAAGGCCACACGGCTGACTAACTCACTGACATTAATGTTTACCCACTTCCATATGAGCTAGAAACTTGAAATTGGGCAAATTTATAGCTTCTAGCCTGTAAACAAGAGGTAAATTATAACGAGTTAAAAACTATAATTTTTAACCCCCAAAAAAATTCAAAATGACGGAGCAACTTTAAAGTCGGTGCGGACCTTTCTTTGTAGGTCTCTTGTGGCTAAACGGTAAGACCTATCAAAAAAGGCTCTGGAATTACATTAGTTTACATCCACTTGCAAAGAAAACTCATCGGGGGCTAGGGGGTGGAGCCCCCAACAAGAAAAGCGAGTTTTGATATAAAACTGCAAAATTACTGACATTAGCACGTGTTTCCTACACTCCCAACTTAAATTACAATATTACGGTATGGAGGTAGGACGTGGAGCTCAAAGGAAATGTACCTTCAATTGCATGGGGGTACTAGGAGAAAAAGTTTAGGAAAAACCAATCCTTAGTACAACCTACTGGGATTCGAACCCCGATCTCCATGTCATCGTCATTCCAGTCTCTTGCGAAAGTGAAGCCTTATACCATGTGCCCACCGAAGAGTGTTAATATTCCTTGATTAAGGCCCATAATGTTTTTAAACCGCCCTAATAAACATTGACACCCGCTTCTGTGGTCGAATGGTCTAATACTTAACTCTTGCAACAGACTAGACTGACGATAACATGTAGATCAAGGTTCGAGTCCCATTCGGGTGTACTGAGAATCATTTTTCCTAAATGTGTTTCCATTCAAATGTGGGTACTCTTCTTCTATAGACAATCCTACTCATCCCTAACATATTATGTTATTTAGTACATAAGCGTATTTACTAAACGGGTAGTAAGTCTCGGTGCTAAACAAAATTGATCTTATTTTATTTGACCAAACTAGAGCATGTTGTTGCATTATTTTGTCAATTGCTTTGAGATATGATCCCTTTTGATGCTTTCCCCATTAAATGCACGCCCCTGTTAGGTAACTAGCTACACGTTCAGTGGTGTTCGCGATCTAACATTTAGCACCACTCTATCTCTAAGTAATGTTTCATTGACCTGTCGATAAAACCAATACTCGTCAAGCGACACTGGCTGGAGGTTAATGTTGTGAATGGGCAATAACGTTCTTCGTGTTCGTCATTCTCAGTAAATAAGATGAGAGACACATTTATTTGGTACACTCCAACTTTATAACGAAGGGACAGCTAGACAAAATTATTAGATCTGCTTTCACGTGTTCATACGTCAAGTGATATGATCTACAACTAACACTTTTGATAGATATTACCAATAACTATTAAATAACACTAATTTACCTAGTGCAGTAAAGCTCCTGTTTTAACTCGACCATTTGGCATTTCACCTGTCTGTCTGTTCCCTGATTAATACCAAATGCGTGGACTAATTTTAACGAAATTTTGCAGATACCTTCTTTGAATTTATGTTATTAAAAACACGTTATTTTAGACCTAAGGATTTTTTTAAAATATTTAATTTATTTAAGTATTTAACTTGCACTTTCTGAACCAACTGATTATATAAGCGCACAACCTATAAAATAAATTAAATCTAGAACAATCACAACAGCCAACCCCCTTGGCCGTTAATTTATCACTGTGACGAGGGGGAACCCACATTTCACTGATGATAAATTTTCCAGCCATGCCAGGAATCGAACCTGGGACTCTTTACTCAGTAGACAGACATGCTACCAACTGAGCTAGGATTTCGGACTTCTTAATAATACTTGTATGCATAACCTCTATCTTAATTAAACTAGGCCTCTCTTCTCATTGTATCATTGGTATTGGAATCTACCATTTATCGTACTAATAGATGATGATTTAATTTAGAAAAAATGGCTAACCAAATTCATGTATTTATTTACTTGTTGTGATTAAATTATTGACATATTTTAAAGTTACTTTTGACTAATATATCTATAAAGC
This sequence comes from Timema genevievae, assembly GCA_902155825.1. NCBI lineage: Eukaryota > Metazoa > Arthropoda > Insecta > Phasmatodea > Timematidae > Timema > Timema genevievae. The sequence goes on from CABFWO010001666.1 coordinate 121,452, forward strand.
TACACATTTTTCATTGAGTTATCTTACCACTTGACAACATATTATTTTGGTGTCTTTTTTTGGGGGCTTATTAATAGCCTATTAAAGTTGATTTTTTTAAGTACACAACTATTTTCTTTGTGGCCTGTTCAGTTTTTAGTTTAATTTTGTCATTTAATTTGTTCTAATTTCAAAATGGATTTATATGTATGTTTCAAAATTCTAAATATCTATGCATGGTATAGATAGCTAACTTCAGCCGGCCCTAAACTTAATTATATTTGTTTTAACCTTATTGGTAGTTATGTGAACAATAAAATGTATATTTTTTTTAATATATAAAGAATCCCCTAAATTACTAATACTATTCAAATAATTAATGTTTGAATTAATCTTCACATTAACAGCTGTTTAACTTTGAGTAATATTGCCTTCAACATTTTGTTTAGTTTAAACTGACAGTTAATAAGAGAGAAAAATAAAGTTATATTTACTGTAAATTCCTCCGGGTTTTTTTCCTCCCGACAGAAAGTACCGTTACTTTTGTAAATAACTCTTTTTTTTTAATAATACATCTTCTCTAAAATATGTATTTGCTCCGCATATAACTTTAATTAAAAAGGCATTTATTTTTATCCTACTTTGTAATATTAAACCAATTAAAGTTGCTATGCTATCACATATATAATGTATATAATATGTATATATGAGCACAACTATTTTTAATTTAAAATCTGAAAGTGTGTAATAATTCTTTTATAATAAACTACAACAATTTTTTGTGATGTGTACAATATTTCTAGACGTTTAATCACGATGTGTAATGCCCTGTTTTATAAGTTGCTTTTAGCAAAATGTCATCCACACTTTTACATTTCCTGGCATTGTATTACATCCTGTCTTGAGCCTTGTTATCTTATTGTTTGGACTAAAATCTGCAAGTCCTAGATTAATTAACGTGTTCAGTTTCATTCGATAACCAACGAGCCTATGGAGAACTAGCAAAATCGCTGTCTGGTGGCTTCACCGATAAGGGTCGAACGGGGCCCCTCAGGCTGCCACACGGGGTCCTTGAGGTTCTTGCACTCTCCCTTGTTCAGTTCAGTATGTCCGATAAACCCATTGCATTGTAGACTAGTAATTTCACTTAACTAAACAGAACCCTTTGTACTCTGCCTTATAATTCACAACCCTTTCCTCCCACGATATACTCATTCCATTAGAGTAACCCCACACGCTCGTGGGTAACCACCTGGTCATATAAATCCTGGTAGGTAGTAGTTAGGGGGGAAACTATCGGGCCACCGCGTGAGAGGGAGGTTTTACAGATTATTATAGTAACTGAATAAATCTAAACATTATCATCCGGGACTTGAATCAGTCTGATCTATTATTATTATTATTATTATTATTAGCACCGCGTCTTACTACCCGTTCGGGGTATACGCACTTACGCTAATGTGCAATGGTAGGGTGATTGTGAGATGAAATGGAGGACCTACAGTTTAACGTGGAATCCGAACCACGGTGGAAGCCTGGCATTCCTCACATTCACAAGTTGTGATTAATACACGTCCTGTCAGAGGTGAAGGAAGGGTTTGGCAGTCAGATAAATCTGTGCCGGGACCGGGGATTGAACCACGGACCTCCAGCACAGAAATCTGACACCTTACCCCTAGATCACCAGGTCACCATCAGTCTGATCTAGAATGGCTTCCTTAAATATATACATATATATACAAATATATGTATTTTATATATATTTTATACGTGGTTTTATATATTTACTTAATATATATTTGTATATATAATATACTGTGTCCTAATTGAGGTGTTTTTTTGAATTGACATATTAATGTTGTAAGACGCGAACGATAGAACTGGTCAAGTTACATTTATTTTGATGAGCTTGTAAGCAGTAGGACGTAACAGCTGACTATTCAAAACAGTGTGTCGGCATTGTTTTTGGCAATCAAGCAGATTCACGTTATGTACGGTTCTGTTTTAGAGCTATTCGGGGCTGACAAAATAATATCTGTTCTAAGGGGTCATTCTGCCCGTTTGCGGGGCTTTGAGGGATAGAACACAGGGTCATCGGGTACTTTTGCTGGAAGGCAACCGTTGTAAATATGGTAGCGGGGTTCGTCAACCGAGTGTGTCAGTCAGGCCAATAGTTGAGTATTTTTTTAACTAGACAGTTGTATCACGAGTTCATAAATAAAGTATCTCTATCTCTTTTTGTAAACTTCTTAAAACTTCACATTTAATTATAAAGCCGCATATAAATGATGCCGCTTCCTCTATCCTCGGCCGCAAGCCTTCTGACACTTAGGTCCCACAGAAACGGGGGAAGGTGACTATATATATAATATATATATATGTTTTATTTATATACATTCCGACATCTTAGCTCAGTCATAGCACGTCTGCCTACTGAGCTAAGGGTCCTGGGTTCGATTCCCGGTATAGCTGAAAGATGTACCATTGATGAAATGTGGGTTCACCTTCTCACAGTGATGAGTTAATGGCCGGGGACTGGATATTGTGCCTGTCCCGATCTTAAGTTAGATTATAAGGCATATGAAGCTACGACAGGCCTAGAAAGTAAATAGCGGAAAATATATGGCTTGAATAAAAAACTGCCACATGATAGAAACAATCATTAATGTAAAATTTATCTATATATTATTTATTTATTTATATGTATAAAGGGCTGCACAAACCATGTTTTTATGTATATAATTCTGTTAAACTTCATTTTAACTGTATTGGTTAAGTGTAAGAAACGGTGATAGCCTTAACTTCACCATTAAAGTCGATTATTATCATTATTATTATTGTTTTTATTATTATTATCATTATTATTATTATTACTATTATGAAATGGACTTTTTTTTTGCCAAGTTCGTAAAACGGCCAGGAGGAGGGGCTAGTTCAATAAATCAATATACATTTTCTCAACTCATGAAATGGGCCAATTCACGAACGGGCTGTAACATATAACATACAATTATGTCGTGTGCGTAACCATTGCAGAATGCAATATCAACCGATCCATCAAACACGAAGATATTGGGTGAAGGGTTAGAGGGGTACCGGGGGAGGGGGGGGGGAATCACAATTGACAAAGCATGTACTGACGTCATGTTAGCCACTAACTGTACAGAGCCTATTTGTTATCGGTGTGGCGGTAACATACTGGACTATCGATATATCGGCTATTGCTGTATAAATATTACACTCAGGTGGATATGACATATATCCTGGAAGAAAAACGGTATAAGTTACAGATTTAACTAAGCTAATGGAAAAAATTGTGTAATTATTTAAAGTCACACACCTCAGCTGAGTCGTTATCGTGTTTCTCTATCGAGATAAGGGTCCCAGTTTCGATTACTCTCATGGTCAAAAAATTTATCTTTGGTTAAAATGTGGGTTTTCCTTTCCACATTGATGAATTAACGGCCGGGGTGTGGGGGGAGGGGGGGAGGGTTGGATAGTGTGTCTGTTCTAGATTTAAGTTAATTTATAAGTGATGGGCTGATATAATCAGTAGAATCAGAAAGTGAACGTTAAATACCTCAAATAAATAAAAAAATATAATTGTATTGATTTAAAAAAGTGTAGTGACACCCTTCTACAAATATTTTCGGAGATATCTCTACCCAACATATGTTGATTTTATTTACTTAAAAAATCTTTTATGATGTGCTCAGAAATGTCAAATTTCATAAATATTCAAAGAGGAAGCCAAAATTTCAGAAAACGACAGTTTATTTAAACATCAGTTTTTAAAGATCTAGCAAACAGATTTAATTTTTTAAATATAATTAAAATCATTTACTTTGAGAATTATCACACGAAAGTTTACAAACTTTTAATCGAGAATCCGCAATCTATATATAATTTACTTCAGTCGATAAATTTACGGAGGTTTTTAAGACAGGGTTTTTGATGCCATATAAAGTGGTTTAAGTCTTTTAGAAAAAGAACGTTAAATAGCTGTAGATTAGCACAAAAATCACAAAAAGTCTGAATGCTAGCCGGGACTTACTACAAACAAATCCTGGGATTAGGATGTAAAAGAAAGTTGATGTAACCCCCGACTCTAAATAGTCTCAAAATGAGAACAATAAAAAGTGGGCTCCAAATTAACATTTATTGATTAGACAAACGTTAGAATTAAAAATATACAACTGAACAAGGACAAAGAGTTTAGTGTAAATAGATATATAACAAAGTACATATAAAAATGTGAGCCTCAATTCATCCATAATTTGATGCATTAAATAGAAAACCAATTATTTAACAACCCATCTCATACCCATAGTTAAATAGTGAAATTTAAAGTTACAAAAGATACCAATGCCAGATTCATACTAAAAGGTAATAGATTTTAAGTGATTATAACTAATCTCAACTGACAGAATCAGTAGCTAATTTCCACATGTGGTATGTTGGTGTCACAATTACACAATACACTTCTTTCCACGCCCAATATGGTGGTATTTAAATATAAATATGATTTTTAATTTCCGCACTCAATATGGTGGCATTTAAATAAAAAGGTAGATGCTTAGAAAAACTTTAAAGTCAACTATTGGCTTCAAGACCAATTTAACACACATTTATTAAAGTGACCTTAGAAATATAATCTTAAATTTAATATTTTGCTCAAATAAACAATTACCCACCAAAAATATTTAATCTGAAAGGTTAATTATGAAACAATTAACAAATAATTATTATATGTCGAAAGATTATTTTGAATGTAAGATAGAAAGCCTGACTGATGGCAGAGTTTAACCTACCTAAAAACTGTCGATGGCACTATTTTGAGTACCAATACAGATGAAACATGCCAATTTATAGTCCTCAAAACTGATCACGTGATCCAAGAGAGGGATGGAGGGAAATTCAAAAGATGACAGTGATGGGTAAATAGAGGGGGACATGTCACATGCGTGAAGCAGTTGGAACAACTGGTGCCCGCCCGGACGGTTCAAATCGTAGAAAACACTCGAAGCTTCCATAACATTCTACCGGGGTCTTGAGACATCATTGGTGTGAAACTTATGACGTCATCTCTCGTGACACGCCACGTTGGCCCTGACCAGCACTCTCTTTACTCGAACGGGAATGTTGAAGCGGATAGGACGGGTCAATTCTCTTCCAAAGTAATTGTGTTAGTACTTTTATTTAATAATCAAGTTTGCAACATATTCATACATATATATTACATCAGGAATTTAAACAGAAAAAAATATGAGGACGTAGTTTAAGGTGTTTTATTTAACATTATCCTAAAAAAAATATGGAGAAACCTAAGTTAAAAAAAACACTTAAAAATTATTTCAGGTATTGAAAATTGTTTTGTAAGAAAACTGTGCACTGCAGTCACTAAGCTTAATTTACTAGTAATTGGTCAGTATGCAAGTCTGAAGGTTAGAAACGCTTGTTATTTAGTATTTTAATTGACGTTTTACCATAATACACTTTTTTCACTACCAAAATCTAACGTCAGAGTTTTAATTAACCAAGGATTATAGAGATTTGTAGGTTTTGATAAAGACTAATTAGCTAGTAAAATAAAAAAATTGCGATAGAATCTGTACTCTATCAAAGGTTTTAAAAGTATTAGCCTTACCTCAAACAGTACCTAACAAATACTTTTATTTTCAAATTTGAATTTAATTTTAATGCAAAAGTAATCATAAAATATATTATCTCTAAGAGAAAGAATACTTATGTATTTCTTCTTAATTACCTTGATCATATCTACTCCATTAGACCAAGTGAATAACAAACCTGCCCTAAACGCAATTTTTACAACTTCAACTTTTAAAAAAAATTAGAAATGTTAAGGGTGTATGGAAGCGTATAAGAGCTATAGTTTTTATATATTTTAAAATAGGCGTTTTTTCGTCAAATTAATAAAGTATTGCTTTATTATAAAAGTTAAGTTTAATAATATACACAAAGTAATTGCAACTGATCTTGAATATTTGTCATTGGCATTAAAGTTTTTGACCAGAAAATATTTTTAAATAAGGGGGAAAAAAATCCTGGTAAAATTAATCAATGCCCATGACTGATATTAAAAAACTTTTAATACCACTATAAGTAGAAAATTAAAATAAAAGTATTTAACTTAATTTAGCCAAATAAATTATTGTTATAAAATAAATGGTACGGTGCACCCCACAAACTTTATCCTCGTTTTATCTTAAAATGGACATTTACTAAAATCTTTTAAGAATTGTGAAACGAAATAATATGTCTCTTCATTGTTGTAGAAACACCAGACCAAATATCATAAATGTAATAATATACACTGTTAATTACTTACTTTTTGACATTAGGAACCAGGAACATTGTTACAGAAAAATTGAGAAAAGAGAAACATCTTTGTCCACCAAAGAATATAAGAATCAAATTCCCTTTCAATGACCTGAATTAAAAAGTATTTATACTATATATTTGCTTATAGCTCAGAAATTATAGGTCTTATCAAAATATATTTCAAATACAATATTTCGATTTGTAATAGTACTAAAGGTGACCTGGCGGCCTAGGGGTAAGGTGTCAGACTTCTGTGATGAGGGTTCGGGGTTCAATCCTCGGTCCCGGCACAGATTTATCTGATTGCCAAACCCTTCCTTCACCTCTGACAAGACGTGTATTAATCACAACTTATGAATGTGTGGAATGCCAGGCCTCCACCGTGGTTCGGATTCCACGTTAAACTGTAGGTCCTCCATTTCATCTCACAATCACCTCACCATTGCACATTAGCGTAAGTGCGTATAACCCGAACGGGTAGTAACACGCAGTGCTAATAATAATAATAATAATAATAATAATAATAATAATAATAATAATAATAATAATAATAATAATAATAGTAATAATAATAATAATACTAATAATAATAATAATAATAATAATAATACGACTACTTTAAAATGCTAAGCTATTTCGTATATCAAATAGTTGCGGAGAAATTATGAAAATTGGAAAACCTCCCCTATGTAAAGTATCCTCAAAGTCATTTTAATGAGAAAATAAGAATTGCCATCTTGTTTATAGTGACAAACAGTGTCTGGATATAAAATTTAATCAAAAGCGTTAGAACGAGTTTTGAGAAATTCGATTTATTCTCTTTTTGCCCTTCACTAAACTACCCTTAAATTTAGGTTGAATATCTAGTTCCATAAACCCCACAGGGGGACCATACATAAACACCAGTTACCAAGTTTGAGCCCAATCAGTAAAACAGTTTCGGCTCCAGCCCAAGGTACAGACAGACAGCAGCTTGAAAACAACTTTTTAGGTTTCAAGGGGTCATGAAACGTTAACATTTATCAAAATATCGAGTTTGATTTTTTTTTTACAACAACACTTTATCTCCGAGGTTTAAAGAGAGAGTAAAAAGTGAAAAATATGGACCTTGAGTTGAGTTCCTCTACACCCCACCTTAATTTAACTCCAAAACGTCTGACTAAACTTAAATGAAACAGTGTCTGTGTGACACGTCAACTAAAACAATTAACACATTAATTTCTGTTGTGAGTTTTACACATACCATACCAGCTTTGTGGTTCAGACAAAAGCTAAAGAGTACGTTTTATACGTGTAGAATGTTAGACAATGCAAGGAAACTAACGTGTAGGTGTATTTGAGTGTGTTTTGAAAATAGGTGCCTTCGAGGTAAACCTCATACTATACTTTAATTTTTGTGGTGTAGATGCAAGTTTGAGAGAAAAGTTGATAATGGCTCTTGTTTATTATGAAAGTAATGTTACTAACTATTTAAGTGAAAAGTTTAATTGTAGCCACATCACCATTCTCTGTGTGTGACCCACCCCCACCCCCAAATCCAACGCAACTCCCTTCTTCCCTCCACCAAATCCACCAGCTTTTTTACACGACCTTTCTTGTTGATAGACTTTTTAAAAGGGTTTTTTTAGCATCGCGTCTGACTTACGCCTATGTACTAATTACACTAATGGCTTAGGAATTTGGAAGGTTATATTTTAAGAGGTGTACTTTCATTTGCTTGGAGGGAGAGCGGAAAACCATTTCGGCCAAAACCACCCTCAGTGCACCCGGCCGGGATCTAACCCTCATCTCCACGTCTTCGGCAGTCTAGTCTAACAAGAGAGTAGCGTGTTAGACAACGTGGCCACCGAACAGAAACAAATTACTTTGAGAATAATTCTTTCTACGTGTCCAATTTTCATAGATAGAGCCTTATCAGAGATAATAGCTACTAGATCTACTTTCACATATTCATACGTCAAATCATAATTACCTGAATCTTATTTGAGATCCATTTAGAAAAAACTCAACTATTTACACCTGACAGTTTTAGCCCTAATATTAACATCATCACCAGTCTCGCCTTTTTTTGAGCACCGTGTCTTACTACCCGTTCAGGTTATACGCTTATGTAATAGCTACGCTTATGATTATAGGTATTAGATTAGTAAGGTTATATTTTAAGAGATGTACCTGTATTTACGTGGAGGGACGGTGGAAAACAATTTTGAAAAACCACCTTCATTACACCTACTAAGATTTTAACCTCGATTTCCCTATCATCACAGTCTAGTCTACTGCAAGAGTAGCGCGATAAACCACGCGGCCACCGAAGCGGGTAAGCTACGTATAATCTTTAAATGTTACGAAATCACTTTAATCCAATTATATATTTCATTTTTGTGTTCAACCATGCCCCCATCTTATAAGTTACTCAGTAGTGGAAACGCGCCAGGTTTCGCTGTAAACGGAGTGTACTTAACGGTTAATTGAATGGATCTTGCACGCCATACATGTTGATAAAATAACGAGATCCATTGAAACACATATAAATACCAACTTATTTAAAATATTGATTTATTTAAAAAAATTGTTATCTATTTCCTCACCCACCCCAATCCTACATTCTCCCCTTAGTTGAATCTTGTTCATCTTACTACCCCCTCCCATACACGCACGACGAAGATTCGACTAAAACGAAACAAAACTATTCTTTCAACGGGTGAATCTCAAAGCAGGGATCAAGGGGATTTGGAACTAGAGTTGAGCTTCCAGGAAGAAAAACCGGATATCTCCCGTGGGAAATACTATCCCCAGGAGAGAGATTCGAGATCTGTAAACATGTTATTTCTTTTTTGCTGCATTTAATGCATTGATAAATATTTTGTGTTTGTATATATAGGATATATATTACGATACATATAGTACTATCTCGTAATATATATTACGATTTTAAATACATTTTACTAAATAAAAACTATACTATTGATATATACTGTATAATTATATATATTAGAATAATCAATATGAATAACACCTGGTTCGGTTACCGCCTGGTCTAACGCGCTACTCTCGCAGTAAACTAGGCTGTCGATGACGGGGAGATCAAGGTTCTATCCCGGTCCGGTGCATTAAGGGTGCTTTATCCCGAATGGTTTTCCACTCTCCCTCCAAGTAAATGCTTGTGAAATTCCTCTAAATATATTCTTCCTAATCCCTAAGATCATTAACATAATCAGTACATAAGTGCATAGTCTGAACTAGTAATAAGATGCGATGAAAAATATTTTTTATTTAAAATATTTTTTATTACTCAATAATATTAGTATATAATAATTTTGAATATATATATATACAATCCTTACATAAATTTAAATTATTAAATTAGAGTAAATTACCATGAACCCTCATTTTATTAATCTTAAAAACAAAATAATATATATTAGTAGCATTAGTACCATTTTGTTTTAATTTAATAATGATAATATGATTAATTGAATTAAGGCATTATACATACATTTATAAATATTAATATGTAAGCAGTTATGTATATGGTCAAGCTTCACGTATTATAAGCACGCAAATGGGATAGGGATGAGAAGTAGTTTAAAAGGAATATTCCAGTATTTTCTTGGAGTGAGATTGGGAAACTTTTTAGGAAGAAAACATCCCCAGTGCATCTGCTCAGGATCTATAAACGGATCGTATGAGCTAATGTCTTACGTAGAGTAACCACTTATGCAGCCATAGACACTACAAACGATATTCCGATTCCTTAGCTCCATCGACAGCGTGTCTGCATATTGAGATAAGAGTCCCAGAATCGATGTCCCCTTCCAAAGTAATGAATTAATGGGTGGGGGCAGGATGTTGTGTCTGTTATGTATTTAAGTTATTCTGTATAATTCGTGTGATGAAATAATCCTTCAGTTCAGAAAGTTCACGTTAAGGTGGGAGTTAAGGAAAGGCAAATTAAGGACAGCGTTTTTTGCTGTTTTTATAGCAAATCAATTTTTGGCCAAACTAAATCAAATAATTCTCCAGTAAAAACATAGAGCTTAATTTTCTTCATACGGTGTTATCAACAGCTCTTGTTGAATATATTTCATGAGCATAGAGCCATTAGACACTTGAGCGATTAGAAACTTTTTAAATAAAGAGAAAAAGTCACTTAATTCCAGGACACCCTTGACAGATATTCAACAACTGTTGATATCACCGTGTGTGAAATATTAAACTATATATTTGTACTGAAGCAATTTTTATTTATTTTTACCAAAAAATTGTTTTGATACAAAAATTGAATAAATATTGCCCTTAACTCACGTTCCCACAACGCCCACCTTAAATAACAAAAATTATTACTTTTTAAACACACAAACTTGCGACAGGCAAAATTTTAAGACCCAACCTTTTGAGTTTAGGGGCATATTAAGCGTCAATATTCATCATGACGATGGAAATGTTTACGAACACAATGTTTTTTTCTACTAAATAAAGTAAAAAAAAATCTTTTACTTTCTACAAAACAGAATGGTCTTTAAGTATTTCTTATTCCGAATTGAACAGACTTACACATATAGTAATGTTAAAACGTCTGAGAGAGGAAACAAGAAATTGTCTTCAGCAATAGACGTGTTGACAACCAGAGTTGAATATCCTCTCCCCACACAGCAAAGCTTACCAACCTCTTCCCGTGAAAACTCCCCCATTTGACCGGTGTGATTGCACAGTCTCTTCTCGTGTACAATTTAACCCTCCCTTATGAGGGTGAAAGTGAAGATACCACCCTGTGAAACAAGTTCACTTCAATGCTGCGACCGGGATTAAGAAGAAATTGGTGTCTGAAGAGTCTTGTGCTCCTCAGCTTGTAAGACGAGAAATTGTGAAAGTTTTTCTTTTTTTACATTTATTACTGTTTCAAACCTGTGGTCTTGGTCAGTCTTTTTTATTCAAGTTATATCTTTTCCTCTACCAGCTTGCTAGGCCTGTCATAGCTTTATATGCCTTATAATCTATCTTAATACTAGGACAGGCACAACATCCAGTCCTCAGCCGTTAATTTATCACTATTAAAGAGTAAACCCACATTTCATCGATGATAAACTTTTTAGCCATGGTGGGAATCAAACCCGGGACCCTTAGCTCAGTATACAGACACGCTACCGACTGAGCTAAGGTGTCGGATAAATTGTGAAATACGTTTCATAAATAAACTTGCCAGGAGAGTGAGGAAAAGATAAATAGGTCGACTCTTGAGCTAAAAGGTATAGCCTAGTATTTTAACTTTTTTATTTATTTTTCTAAGTGTTTTTCCACTCTCCCTCCACGCATTACTAACACATTAGTGTAATTAGTACATAAGCGTATAACCCGAATGGGTAGTAAGATGTAGTGCCAAAGAAAGTTTTTTTATCACTGCGTCTTACTACCCATTCAAGTTATACGCCTTTGTGAGTTTTTACTAGTTACGCTAATTAGTTAGGAATGAGTAGGGCTTAATTTAAAGGTAGTGTACTCTCATATTCATAGAGAGAGTATGGGAAAACGTATAGAAAGAACCCCTTTCAGTACACCCGATTGGGATCGAACCATGATCTCCCCATATTAGGTAGCACTGAAGCGGGTCATTTTAATTTGAAAACGAACAATTATTAATTTAATAACTTAGATTTATATACAGCCGCTTCAGTGATCTAATGATCGGAGGCATCACTCTCGCAAATAACTGAAATGCTGATTAAGGGGAGATTGAGGTCCAAATCCCGGTCGGGTGTACAGTAGCCCCATGGCTTCTTTGGTGCTAACTGACAGCTCACAGCTGACAGCTGACGGCTTTGAAAAGCTACCAGACCCAATTATTTATCCCTACGCCGAACCATATGATCTGCAAAAAACATGTGTTTAGCAGCTGTCACTTCTGACAGTCAAAATTTAGGTATATACCTAACTGTCAGAAGTCAGCTGTAAACTGTCAGTCAGCACCAAAGAAGCCATGGGGCTACTGTACTTAGGGTGGTTTTACACACTCTTTCCATGCAAATGTTAGTATATTGCTTCTATTTTCAAATGTATTCCCTACTGCATTATGATAAATATGCGGATAGCATGTTCATATAGTCAGTCATGTTTCACAAAATAATAAATAAATATACACCTTAGTGCTAAAGAGTGTGTTAAGTATGGTATGATGTTCTAGGTTAATCTATTTTGTAGGCTCCATACAGGTGTGTTCAAAGTTATAGGCTATATCCTTAATTAAAAATACTAATTTTTTGACACCTTTAATTGAACAAATAAAATCAGGTGACGAGCTTGTTTTCACAAAACAAACTTCTGTACAAATATATTCTTTTATTAGTATGATTATATTCACGTGTTTTGTTTGGGCGGTGATTGGCAGTGAGGAGAAGTGAAAATATTTCGTAAACTATTGTTTACCGTTATTTGTATAAATATGTAGGTGAGGTAATAATAATATCCGTTATACTTTCATATCCTAATCAGTCTATGCCTCCAAAATCAAAATGACAATACGCAAACGCAACCCAAAAAATGCTCGCTAAAACTTCATGACCATGTGGTTAAATAACCACCCCCACCCCACCTCTCCCTCCTTCGCTCCACACACCCGTGTTGTCTAAAACACCTTTATCACAGGGAGGATTTATTTATTAATTTTCCATAAATGATTAAATTTAGATGACCTAGTTTTGACACGAACCAATATGAGGTACGTACGAAGAATCTAGTCTTGGCTAGGTTTCAATCCCGAGCAAAGTATACTGAGGTTTTTTTTAATTACTATCGGTATCATTAAGTAGTTAATTTTCAAATAAATGCTAGATTTTATTCAACGTGCTGTATTTTATTTCTTTAGCATGTTTTTTTTAATCTTTGAGATTCAATATTTAAAACTTACCGTGTAGTTGCGGTTACTTCACCCCGATCAGATAATGTGATGATCATGATTAGATGGTGCCAATAAACGTACTAAAACTAACTAGCCCGGACACCCACCTTGGTGGCCGCATGGTCTAAGACGTCACTCTCGCAATATACTAGACTGCCGATGACTGGAAGATCAGGGTTTGAATCCCGGTTGATTGTACTGAGGGTGGTTTTCCTTTCTCTCTACACACAAATGTGGGAACACTTCATCTAAATTCAACCTTCCTCATCCCTGACTTATTGGATTAATTAGCACATATGCGTACAACCTGAACAGGTAGTAAGACGCAGTGCTAAAATAACAGATTATGGTGATAATGATGGTTTTGCTTAGAGAAAAAACACCTGTGATATCACCGAGAACCGAACGCGGGACCTCAAGATAAGTAACTAGGAATGCTGACCACTAGACCAAAAGGCTGACCGGTCTCATGATTGAGCTTTTTTTAAATATATAAACAGTTTTTCTTTTCCAATTCCTGATGTGTTGACAGATAGTTTGAAAACATCAAGAAATAGACCCCACATTTGTTACTTTCAAAACAAAAACCATCCCTCAGTATCCCCTTCTACGTTTTTATCAAATATATCTTCTCTCTCTTTCTTGTATCTTTTGAAAACATCCCAAACATTACGTGAGTATCTGAATAAAGATACGGATCGATGAATGAATGAATAAAAATATCTTTAAAATGAAGACCCACAGAATGTAAAAAGGAAATGATAAATGAAATATGTTAAATGTTACTCACCGTGGAAACTAAAACAAACATTTTAGTTTAACATCTTTCTATCCTCAACGTTATTAGAGCTGTTTTCAAACTCCTATTAAGTTTTTGAACTTTTGTTTTCTTTGTCTATAGAGCCCTTGAAGTCCTCCTCCTAACGAAATAATTATTCTGTCAGGCTGGAGTTCATTTATTTCACTAAATTTTAACTTTACTTAAGGAACTTTATATAGTTTAACTTTATATAGAAAACTTCTTTTTAGCACCCCGTCTTACTACCCGCTCGGGCTATACGGATATGTATTAATTACGCTTATAGCTGCCTCGGTATCTGTGTGGTCTAACGCGCTACTCTCGCAGTAGACTAGACTGCCGGTGACGGGGAGATCAAGATTCGAATCTTGGTCAGATGTATCAGGGGTGGTTTTTCTAAAATGGTGTCACAATCTCCCTCCAAGCAAATGAGGGTACTTTTCATACATATAAAACCTTCCTAATACCCAAAACTATTAGCGTAATTAGTACATAAACGTATAACCCGAACGGGTTGTAAGACGTGGTGCTAAAAATATACGCTTATGTGTTATGTGATAGGAATAGGGAAGGTTGAGTTGAGAGGTAGTGTACCCAAATTCGTGTAAAGGGGAAATGTAAAACTATTTTGGAGGAATCTCCACCATAATGCATGGCCAGGATTATAACCCTGATCTCCCCGTCATTGGCAGTCTAGTCTATTGTAATAGTGACGTCCTAGACTATTTGAATACTGAAGCGGGTAATTCCACTATTATAATGACAACCGATATGTCGTTTCTTGGAGGAGTTCATAAAGTAAATCTTATATTAAGTGGGGTGAAACACGATGAATTATTTAAACTTTTGTTTGTTTATTGATGTTAAATAATTATTTTTTAATGATTTAGAAAAATAGGGTTAAAGAGAAAGGTTTATTAGCTTTGTAGTTTACACAAACTTAGGTATTCAATGGACAGTGCATAAATTAAACATTTAATTAATAAACATGAAACTTTCTCACGATACTTGTCTTTTCTTAACAAGCCTCGTGTTTCAATGACTTAAAAAAACATTTAAAATATGTTGATTTAAAAGAAAATCATAAAATTCACCCTCGATAAAATATTGTTTTAAAAGTACCTTATCAATGGAGGAGCATTTAAATTATTTTAAGTAAATATGCACATCAATTTTATACACTCAAAAATCTATAAATAATATTTATTTTTAAAAGATAACATTGATACAGTTTTATAGATATTTAAATATGGTCGTATTGTTTGATAAACTCAAATAGAAATTGTTTGTTAATTTGTGAACTTGTTAAACAATAAAAGTACCAGTTCTATTGCATTTCACTCTTAATTTATTTTGGAACAAATTGTTGATAAAGTAATAATATGATCCACTCTTTGAATTTTACACAAATTAAACTAATAAATGCTTCATAGCTACATAAGGAAGTTAAAGAACAAAAAAAAATTCTACTAAATACACTAAGTTTTGTGATTCAATAAATAAGAGTAATAAACAATTTTGTAATTGTTTCCATTTTTCGTCACAAATATGTTGTTTTTAAAAATATGCTAGAATATAAATAGGCTAATTGGCTCACTTGATTGCAGGCAATGATAGATGCGTTTTTAAATCATTATAATGTATTTTGTCTCGAAAATAAAATTCTACCTTTTTATTGTCATATTTTTTAAATCTAATAATATCAACACACTTTAGTTGCGTAGAGATTCCTAAAAATACTTAAATTAAATACCTTTATTCCTACTTTGATTATCAACCTAAAATTCTATCTTAATTTGGGTAGTTTATTTCATTTTTTATTAAATTATTACCAGTTTTTTTAGAAGTTGAACCAAATTATTGTGAAAAGAGTATGCATAAACCAAATTAACCAATACCCAAGATCATATAACCACCAGTATAGATTCATAGGCATTAAAACATTATTCTTCCTTAAAGATTAAAATTAATTAATATACTACCAAAATAAATAGTCTCACGGACTAAACATCAAGCATTTCTAGTCTGATCTACCAATGGAGAAGTCAGGGTTCATATCCTGACTGATTGTACTATAAGTTGTCTACACAAAATGATTTCAAAATTTTCCTCAATATAAATAAATAAACATTTCCTCTAAATTCTACTTCCTCATCCTAGCCTCATTAGTATTCTGCGCCTAACTCCCCGTTCGGGATGTACGCATATGCATCAATCATGCGTATGTAGTAAGGAATACGAAAGTTGGATTTAGAGGAAATGTACCGGTAATTGCTTGGAGAGAGTGTGAGAAACCATTTAGTAAAAAATCTTCAGTACACCCGACCGGGATTTGAACCCCAATTTCCCCATCATTGATAATACCGTATATTTCGAGAGCAATGCCTTAGACTATATGGCCACCAAGGTGGCTGTTAGCATAATTAAACGTGGATAAACGACTTGGTGGTAGGACGCGGCTTAAAATAAAGGTGGCAAATTACTATTACATTAATTAAATAGGATATTTTGATATTCTTTAAAACCACCCCTTTTTCATCAACTGTGTGTACATTTTTGAGGCAAACTTTTGCAATAAAGGGTAGATGGTAAAAAATGGGGGTGGGGGGATAAAGTCAAAATATACATTTTTCCAGGAAAACCATTTTTACATCTCAAATTCCTTAAGGACCTCAGCAAATAATTAGTTTTAAAAATATTTTAACTATGACAGAGATCTCTTTTAACCATAAATTAAAAGTGCATTAGAAAGGTCTAATGTTAATCTAAAAGATGGCAGCATTAATTCAATTTGAGTTAAAATTAGATTTATCACCTTCTGACCCTTGTACCCTTTAAACGTGTTCATTGGGTCTTTTTGAAATGATCCGTAAGCTTAATGTTCAATCTTTTTCACGTATCTTGGCAGTCAACCAGCTAGGACGCGTGGATGCGTCGTGACGCTAAGTTCGGCGCCTCTTAGTCGTCACCTCAGCGTCTTGCACCGGTGGAACTAAGCCCATCCTTATTTTAGACTTAACACAGCTCAGTACTTTATTTTTTATATTGAATACATATTTCTTAATGAGAGTAATTAGTATCATACACCTTATCACTTCGCACTTTTCTAACTAGTTAACAAATTTCATGCAACTTATAATTTGATAAGCCCATTTCTGGTAAATGAAATTACAAAAAAACCCCGGCTGAATTGATTTTGACAAACGAAAATTCATTTTACAGGCTGTTGGTAAAAAAAAAGCATTTAAAAAAACAGTTTTCCTAACGAATTTACGGCATTTCTGCTGTGTGAGCAGTGGATTATTTGTATTTGTATAATTCTTTTCTGACATCACCATGAAAACCATCATTTGTGTAGATCGGTGTATTGGTGAATTAAATATTACATACATACATAACTAGACATATCTAATCAGGTCGTTCCCTTATGGGGTCGGCAAGACACTGTGCATACAGCTCAAAAAAAACAACTCCGCACTTAATCCATCCTCCCTAACTTTCTCTACGCTTCCCTAGCTTTACTTACTCCTTTAGCTTCAACAACATCCATACACGGAGTCATACATGCTCTTTTATTCTTAAAACTCTTAATGTTTCTCTTTTTCCCACATTCGTCTACCACATTTAACCGTCTTACACGGCTCACCCTTACGTTTTATTCCACACACACTCTACCTTCATACATTTGCTTCGTCACTCGATCCACAATCATCCTCTCAATATACCCAAACCAACGTAAAACACTTCTTTCACAGTGACTTATAGTAGGCCTATTCCCTTTCAAACCGCACTCCTTCAGCACCCATCCATCATTGACTCTGTCCATACGAGTTTTTCCACATACATTTCTTAGATATCTCGTTCCAACCGCATTCACCTTACTCTTGTGTTTCTCCTGACAAACCCACACTTCCCATCCGTAAAACAATGTTGGCGTCAACACACTTTTATATACTTGCCTCTTTCGGTATTTCTTTGTATTTATATATTAATACATTGTTTCACACCCACAGACTCGTTAGAGTTGAGATGGACATAATAGAGCTAGTAGAGGGGTGGTTTTAAACTTTTCACCAGGGTGTGGAAAGGGAAAATATACGTTTCGCTTAAAATTAAATAATGAACATTAAATGTTTTGTAAAATGTACAATTTTGACGACCAAACCATTAACTAGAAAGTCACACGCCTCGGTGGCGTAATTAGCTAACGCGCTAGTCGTGATGAGCTAGACTGCTGAGGACGGGGAGATTGAGGTTCGAATCTCGGTCGAGTGAACTGGGAGTGGTTTTCCTAAATGGTTTTCCACTCTCCCTCCACGCGAATGCGGGTTCACTTCCTTTGAATTCAACCTTCCAAATTCTTAACCCTTTAGCGTAATTAGTACTTAAGCGTATAAACTGAACGGGTAGTAAGACGTGGTGCTAAATAATAGTAATAATAATAATAATAATAATAATAATAACTAGAAAGTCTCAATAAAATGTTTTGAATACACATTAACACGCTAATCTGCTGAAATAATTATAACTGTCCAAGTAATAAATGAGAGTTTCTGTTAATTCCTATGTACGCTTTTATCTAGAGAACTATTGAATATATTTGATGCGGTATTTTTTATATTGTGTGGATTTTTACCTGGGGGGTTTTAGGGTAGTTATCTAACGACTAAAATAAAATAAAATAAATGTTTTTCAAAGATTTTATCTTAAATCAATTCTATTGAATGTAGAATTCAATACAGGGAGTAATTACAGAATACATTTCAATGGTAAATCCAAAGCGAAATAATGTTCTAGTTTATTTGTTTGTGTTTATTTCCAAATCCTTTACCTATCTGTTCGCTTATAGATAGATAGCTACTGAATATATTTTAATGTGGTACTTTTTATATTAAGTCGAATTAAGCTATTGAAAAATTATCTATTTTTTCAGGGAGATAAGCAGTGACGTTAAAACCAATACATTTTATGGTCATTTACAAATTAATCACCAAGAGAAACTATTGACTTCAAAATCAAGGATACATTATAGGTGGTACTTCAATCATAGCTCCACAGAGAAAGGATATTTTTATTTTGTTTGTTGTTATTCAAACTAGTAGGTAAAAAGTGTTTCTTTGAATAATAATAATTATTATACAGGTAACGTTCCACATATTTATTGGCTTTGAGCCTAATTTCACACAAATAACTATTTAATCAGACTATACTTATCCAATTAAAATGTAGCTGCAGATACAGAAAAAAAAAAGAATCATCCAAAAATAAAATAGAATGTAAATTTGTGTATAGGCGCTATAACTTCAAGACCAAGTAACTTTATTTTAGTATTTGGTGAAACCTAAAGGTTTTCACCTTAAATATATGTTTTTATTTTCTTTGCTATGAGCTTAATTAATCCCTTATTAAACTTCTTGACCACTGGCGCAGAAAACTTCAAAACTAAGAAATTCAAATATATTACATTTTATAAAAATATTTTAGAAATATTTTACTTTTAAGAGCCTTACGTCTTAGAGCAATAGACTACTTTTTCTGGTAGCTCATAACACAAGAAACATAAAAAGCAGAAATTTATCCCAGCCGTTCTTATGGAATCCTTAACTTTTTTTTTAACTTTTACGTCTTGCAAGTTTGAACCTTAAATCACGTGATCCCAGGTGTAAGTAGATTGGAAACGGATATCCTAGAAATATTTAACGTTGTATATGTACTCAGGGAAATTTCCTTACATACAATTTGGTTTTTTTTTGGTCACATCTCAAGATTATTTCTTTTCTAGGTTTAAATCCATGCTGAGTGCGATGCCTTAGACCCCGGAAACTTTAAATCCGAGAAAAAGGAAATTAAAACCTCTGATTTTTGGTAGGAAGAAAAGTAGAAGTTAGTTACTAAAGTTACTAAAACAATTTTAATATATTCATACATCAAGTCATGCTATCTTGAACCATTACTTTTTATAGATAATATCAATACCTATAGAATGACACAAATAACAAAGTAAAATGTTATTAATATTGGTCACAAATAAATATGTTTTAACTTTCTCTACATCTATTTAGCTTCATGTATCAGACCATTTTGACAGCTGGTGTGGGTTGGTTCAAAATTAAATTTAAAAGGCCTAGAAAGATGATACTTTAAATACCCTTTCAATAAAATTTGAAGAAATGTCCCTCAAGTGTGTGATGTTTTATTTACATTAAATATTGCTAATCTGGTGCTTTTCACCACTTGGCCGTCAGCTCGGGGAACTTACAAACCAAGAAAAAGAGATAGATTAAATTTAGAATATACTTGTGTACTTATGGAATCCGTTGACGATGCATCCTGCTTTTTCATCATATTATGTAAAAGTAGGTTTCATCCTCCAAGGATTCCATAAGTACCTAAGTAATATATTAAATTACGAGATTTATGCCTTAAACCACGTGAATAATCTTGTGAATAGCTCCATAAAAACCTAAATAAAGTTAAAACTTGGTATCCATACATCCGTAGATAGACCTATCTCAAAAACCAAGAAAAATAGCAATCTGAAACTTAGAATAGATTTGCATATTTTTGGAAATACTATAGTGTATGTTCACCTTTAGCTATTTTGCGAGCTTAACGCCTTAAATCACGTTACCATTGGTGATTGGTGTAGGGTGGCTTCAAAATTAAGAAACATAGAGAGTTTATATATAATTTGTGTTTGAACTTCGTGAGAACATTTAAAAAAACGCGTCTTACTACCCGTTCGGGAAGTACGGATATAAACTAATTACTCTAATGGTTTTAGGGATTAGGAAATGGACCCGCATTTGCGTGGATGAAGAGTTGAAAACCATTTTAGGAAAGAACACCCTCAGTACATCAGACCTAGACTTGAAACTCGATCTTTGCGTCACCGTAAGGCTAGTGTACTGCGAGATTTGTGCGTTAGACCACGCGGCCACCGAACCGGGTTCGTGAAAATTTACATTATTTTATTTTATTGCTTGATGCCACAGACCATTTGATCATTGATGCGGTGCCTATATAACCATGAACCAAGAAAAGTTTATTCTTTACATACCTACTGTAGTTAGGAAAATCTTTGTGGTTTACACCTCAGCCATCTTTATAAAAATAAATCACGTACATAACCCTACATATTTGACATCGTGATCACCGATTCCGGGTAAATGTATTAAGTTCACATTTACTCTAAACATTTCCTTCAAGTCCCAAAGCAGCTGCCCCCTCAAAGTCACCAGATTAGTTGATATGTCAACGTAACGTCACACATAAAGTCAAGAAGTTGATGAAATGGTCACTCAACCATAAATCAAACGTACCAACACTAACCGACCTTTGACACATCGCCAGTAGCATTGTAAATACACTGATTACTCAAACATTTCTAAAGGACCTTAGCTTTAGTTTCATACCAGTGATTAGCTATAATTAAACGTTACCTAGTGAGATTAAGAAAATTAGCCCCTAGTTAAATTAAACCAATTAAAAGTCAAAGAAAAATCACAATGCTTCGAGGATGTGATAATTTTTTTCACCTGTCTTACCACCCTTTCAAGTTATACAAATATATATCACCTAAGAGTGTAGCTATACCCTGATTGTGGTTGAAAGAGTAATTTAAAAAATTCAAACATATTTATTTGCGGCCAACATTGATAACATTTTACTTTATTATTTGTGTTAATTTATAGGTATTGTTAATATGTATCATTATCATTATCATTTTCATTATTATTTTTATTAGCATCCCGTATTACTACCCGTTTGGGTTATACGCACGCTAATATGTAATGGTAGGGTGATTGCGAGATGAAATGGAGGACCTACAGTTTTAACGTGGAATCCGAACCACGGTGGAGGCCTGGCATTCCACACATTCACAAGTTGTGATTAATACACGTCTTGTCAGAGGGGAAGGAAGGGTTTTGGCAATCAGATAAATCTGTGCCGAGACCGAGGATTGAACCCCGGACCCCAAGCACAGAAGTCTAGGACACCTTACCCTTAGTAATGTATCAAAAACGACAGCTGGAGATAACATTACGTGACATTAAGTATATTTTTATTTAGCACTGCGTCTTACTACCCGTTTGGGTTATACGCTTTTAAATATATTAAAATTGTTTTAGTGACTTTATGTTTTATTTTAACCGTTTTCACATCTTCACCTAGCTATCAGAGTTAGCCTCTCTCCCGTGGAGAATTACTCTATTAATAATAATTATACTAATACATTACGATTTTTAGGAAGTTTTTAAATTCGAGGCAGTGTACCTGCATTTGCGTGGAAGGAGAATTGAAAAGTATTTGGGAAAAACACCCTCAGTACACCCGACTATGATTCAAACCCCGATCTCACCGTTATCGGAAGTCCAATCTTTTACGAGAACTTTATAAACCAACGGATTATATCAGCTCATGAATTATGAACTAACCTTAATATATAACAGATACAACAACCAATCACCCGGCCGTTAATTCATCACTGTGAAAGGGGGTAACCCACATTTAACCAATTATACATTTTTCGGCCATGTCGGAGATTGAACCCGGAACCCTTAGATAATTAGGGAGACAGGTTACCGACTGAGCTAAGGTGTTGGATTGTTCTTCTGTTAATTTGCACAGCCAATGTATTATGATCTATAGGCAAAAATGTCATCAACTCACAACTTATAGACTTATTAAATCTTATAACCCGTTTCACTGGCCGAATAGTCTAGGACGCTAGTCTCGCAGTAGACTAGACTGCCGATGATAAGGAGACTGAGGCTCGAATCTCGGTCGGGTGTACTGAGGTTTTTTCTTGCAAAATGGTTTTCCACGATTTCTCTATCTCTCTCTACGCAAATGCAGGCACACTTCCTCTAAATATAACCTTCCTCATCCCTAAAACCTTTAGCGTAATTAGTACATAAGCGTATAGACCCAATGGGTAGTAAGATGCGACGATAAAAAATCTATATCAGTACAGATAATAATAATAATAATAACTTAACTTTCGCACCCAATTTGAGTTCCTGATAAACTACAATGACTAGGAAGTAAAGTTTCAAGTCTTGGCTGAGATCTCTAGGGGTGGTTTTCCACTTGTGGACTGTTTCTGTGGTTTCACAACCCTTTATCTACACTAACATTAAGTACAAAACGTTAGTATTTTCTAAAAAAAACTTTCTATGAAAATTTTACTAAAGAAATAAATTTAAAACTTTATCCAAAATTCTAAGAGAATGTTGTTAAGTCTAGTCTGTCTAGTAATATATGTATTCACGCTGCTCTTCGCTGATATATACGAGCTTATGATTACTCCCTTATTAAAAGTAACAGCCCCCCGCTTGTTATAATCACCTTCATTCAGGCAACAGGTTCCTTGACGCAGGAAAATTGGCGGTCTACGTAAAGTGATCACGTGGAGTAATTAATTACAAAAACGTTCCTCTCCTTTCAGCTTGGCGTCACACTCTGGTTTGATATAAGTAAATTAATTTTTAATTTATTTCGACCCCTAGGAGAGAGAAGTAGTGTGATCATAAAAAAAATGGAACTCAAGATTTGAAAATTGTCACACTAAAACCGAAAAGGTGGTTTTCGAGATTCCGTCTGTTTGTCTATCTGTATCTCGTCTTAGAGCATAAACCATTTTACTAATCAGGCTAAAATTTAATATTGTTATAGCCCTGCCCTAGATTGGGATGTTTATTTAAAACCAACATAACAGTGTTCAAACTAAGGGACTGAAAGAACTGGTCTAGCTAACTTGTTGTGATGAATTAGTAATCATTAGGAAAGAACGCTGACAACTCATAACAACTTTTCTCCGTTGTGCTCGGCAACTGGGCCGAATTTAACTATAAAGGGTTCTGTTTTAGGGTTATCGCGGCTGACACAATAAGATCTACTCAGAGGCAGTTACTCTGCCCGTCATCGGGACCACGCGGACTAGAACATCGGGTCACCCATCGGCTACTTGTGCTAGAGGGCAACCATCGTGCCCATGGTACTAGGTTCGCGTCTGTAAGAGGGATCGCGAGCGGTGTCGGTCGAGCCAGTAGTTGGGTATTCCCCACTAAGCCAGTTCTCTTGCGAGCGCTTACGTCAAAATTCTTATATCTTTTTGTAACATCTTTTAAAATCACATTTTTGTATTAACTCTTAATACTACTAATAAACTCAAAAAACACATCCATCAGTATAAATTCTAATCCACATACCTATTTTACCACCGTCTCTACCCTTCTTCGCAAGCTATCCTGACAGATTAGTCCCACGGAAAGGGGGACGGTGACAATATCTAGGATTTGTATAAGGTTCCCCCCCCAAAAAATTTCTGAATTAGATATATAGTCCTAAATTATGGTAGTTAATATACACCGTTAAATAAACATTGAGAAAAGAGGAGCAACACTGTTCACCAAAGAGTATAAGAATTAATTTCCAAATACTTGAATAAACACATAGCAACTTGTCTTACTACCCGTTCGGGTTATACGCTTAATTACTAACTACTCTATTGGGTTAGGAATTGGGAAGTTTGAATATAGAGGAACTGAACCCACATTTTGTTGGAGGGCGAGTGGAAAACCATTTAGGAGAAACCACACCCAGTTCACCCGAGCGAGATTCGAAACTCAATCTCCCCGTCCTCGGCAATCTATCTCAACACGAAACTAGCGCGTTAGCTAACTGTGCCATCGAGGTGGATAAACCTGAATAAAAAATTAATATCAGCTTATAGCTCAAAAACTGTTGACTTTTAAAAAATATATTCCAAATAAAAGGATTTTATATAAAATATTAATACATCTTTACAATGATAAATTATCTCTTATCTCAAATAGTTGTGGATATACAATTAAAATTGGAAATATCTGCTCATTTAAGGCACCGTTAAGTGCATTTTAATGGAAAAAAAAGAGAATTTCCATTTTGTTTGTTGCTGAGATAAAAAAAATTAATAAAATCCTTAAAACGGGTTTTGAGAAAATACATTTCATCTCTTTTTGTCCTTAATTTTAGGGTTGGATATATAAATCCAAAAATCCCTAGGGGGTATCTAATGAAAACCCTAGATAGCAAGTTTTAGTCCGATCAGTAAAATGTTTTCTGCTCTAGCCCGAAGTACAGGCAGGTAAACAGAAAATCAGACGGCATCTGGAAAAATAACTTTTTGGTTTCAGGGGGTCATGAAACGTCGATATTTTTGAAATATTGAGTTGGATTTTTTTGACGCTCACAAAACTTCTCTCCGAGGGTTAAGTAGAAATACTAGAGGTTTACATAATCATATCAGTTTATGAAACGTTTTATTCATTTGTTTACAAAAAAACCAATAAAATCAAACTTAAAGCTTAATTTGATAGAAACAAAATTATACTTAATATTCGAAGAGAGATGTATGGAACTGCCTTTAAAGTATAATATTTTTATTCAAATGTATTTTGAGTTAATTTTAATACCCATCACTCGTAAAAAATAAAAACAAAATCAATTGAAAAACATAAAAATATTACCTTCTGAGAAATGGGGTGTTTACATTCCGCTAATAAATAACCAAATTGCTTTCATCACAACGAATCGGTATCAGAAGATTTTTCTTAGTGAAATGTTGCTTCTTTGTATTCTTTTTAATTTATGAGAGATGATAAAACATTTTTAGCTCGTTTTTACGTTGGGGAATTAAGTACATTATTCAATTTGTGGACAAAAGAACTACCTTTGAAAAAGTGTATTTGAAGGTAAAATTAGCTATAGTATCATTCTGGTAGAAAGAAACTTTTAAGAAATATAGACTTTTCTTTTATGTTGTCAATGTGATATTACTTTAAAATATTATAAGTGGAAATTTATTCTTAATGATAATATATTTATATCTATCTCGGCTCATTTTAATTAATATTCTTACTAAACTACTTTCTGTAAATATTTAATTATTATACCAACAACAAGTATTTCATATTTCTTAGCCAGTCTTTAGCAATTGGATTGCTTATTTTAGTTTAATTTTGGTTTTTTAGCACCACTTCCTACTACCTGCTAGGTTAGATGCATATGTGTGTATATTAAGTGATTTGTAACTATGTAATTACCTTAAAAAGTTGTACTAAGACGTGGATAGAAGCATACTGAATTAGTAATGAAACCTATTCGAAGAGCTGTTAGTATTCCGGCCGAGGCAAATGGTCCATTAGTTATGTAGGGCGAATTAACCACCCTTGTCGGGGAATTTTTGTGCTAAAAGGTAGCAAGTGAAGGCTACTGTACCGATCGTTTATTTTTTATAACCGTGTCTTACGATCCGTTAGGGTTACAACATATTTACTGATATTATGCTAATGTATTAGCGATGAATAAGGTTGAATTTAGAGTCAGTGTAAACATATTAACTTGTAGGGAGAATGGAAAATAATTTATAGGGAAACCCACCCTCAGTACACCCAACTGGGATTCAAATACCGATCTCATCTTCATCAGCATTCCAGTCTATTGTAAGCCACGTGAATACTTAAGGTTGTTTATCGATATTAGTATGGAAATTAATACGTATTACTATATCTAACAAGATGTGCATATGTATATTCACACTAAAGGGATAAAAGATATGGATGGTAGTCCTATAATTAAAAGGAATTGTACCCGCATTCGAGGGAAAATATATTGGGGAAACCATTTGGGAAAAATAAATGGTACATACGGCCACTGAGATTCTCGCCAAACTTTCAACCACATAGGAAAACCTATCATTACTAGACAGACACCTTTGTTTGCATGCTCACAGCTACAAGCTAGAATGTTGGCTAGAATGAAGGGGAAATTTAATTCTGATTGAAATGAATTGTTTACATTTGATAGCTTATTAAAATAACGTTCATACGTCAAGTTATGTGTTTTGAGGCTGTAACGTTTAAAGAATATTATCAATACATATAAAATATCACTAATATATACAGGAACGGAATTGTTGATCACAAAAAAAGAAGTGCTTTCAAAAAGTTTTTATTTACTAATAGTTACTACCTATTAAAAACAAACTATAAATACCCCGGCTTTTGGAGATTTCTTGAATTCCCTTTCTTGGATACATAAGTGATCAGGGAGAGAAATGAGAAGCAGTGAAGACGTTTAGAAATCTAGGATTATCTATTAGGTGGTTTTGTGTCTTTAAATATTTCTTTTAACAAAACGTAGATGAAAGTGTAGGCTAGTTAAAGACTTTAAATTTAAGGATAAAATTCTTTTTTAAAAGTTTGGTAACTTTAAATAAATCAATCTTACGTTATCTTAAAATGTTCTATTGTGATCCTGCCAAAACCTGAATTTATTTTATAGAGAAAGTTTAGATCTAGGTTTATAAACTTTTATTCTAATCTAAGAAGTATCATAATTTAATATTTGTAGTTGCTCAGAAACCTGCTGATAATTTCCGGCTATGTTTTGTTGAAACTAATGTAAACAGATCTCTTCAACGCATCTCAGTGCTGGTTATTAAGTGGAACGTGAATTATGGGCAGTGTTTTTGCAGGTTTTTTTTTAAATATAAAAACAATTTTTGGTCAAAATAATAAAATATCGCTTTAGCAAAAATATAAAGTTTAATTTTCTTCTCGTAGTTATATCAACAGTTGTTGAATATCTTTAATAAATTTGGCAACATTAGATGATTAACTTTTTAATTGAAAAGGAAAAGCTGTCATTAAATTCCAGGACACCCTTTGACAAATATTAAAGAACTGTTGAGGTGAAGAAAATTAAACTCTCTGTTTATAATGGATAAATATTCACTTTACTTTGACCAAAATATAGTTTTACTATAAAATTGCAAAATTACTGGCCTAAACTCACGTTTCCTTCACTCCCAGCTTGTGATAGTTAACTTTTTTTATATAAAATAATATATGACCTACATAAAAGAGCATGTAACTATGCTGAGAACTAAAATAAAATAATCGTATTTTCAGGAAGTCCAACACATTATCTCATTTGGTAGCATGTCGGCCTACTAAACTAAGGGTCTCGGGTTCGATTCCTGGCTTGCCCAAAAATGTATCATTGATAAAAATATGGGTTTACCCTTTCACACTGATAAATTAACGGCTGGGGACTGAATGTTGTGCCGGTCCTTGTCTTAAGTTAGATTATAAGGCATACAAAGCAACGACAGGCCAAGCAAGCCGGTAGTAGTAAAGAATAAGACTTGAATAAAAAACTGACCCAGGCCAAAGGCTGGAAAAAGTAATGGATGTAAAAAAAGAAAGTGTTCTTAGGTCATGAGCTGGCCATGGAAACAAGTTCCAAGTGTGTCGTTTTCAAAGAGAAGTCCTATTTTTCTTCAAACTAAAATCCCTTCATCATCATATAGATCGACAGGGAAAGTTCTACCTCAGACTTTGATGGATGCATTTGCAAGGGATCGCGTTTCACGACAGAACGCGATTGACTCAGGTTTTAAGAGATATAAAAGAAACCCCCTAAAAAAAATAGTGTTTCTTGGGGAAGAGGTGGTGGTGGTGGTGGGGGGGGGGGAGGGTTAATGAAAGATGGAAGAATTAGATCGTTTCACAAAAATTATTTTTGTTTTCAAAATTAACTATAAATCGGTATTTCAATAAGAAAGTGCGAGTATTATCACAGCAAATTTATTAACACATCTTTCAGAACAACAAATAAATGTATGATGACTAAGTTATAAAGTAATTAATAAAACAGTTTATAAAACTTTAAAATAGTGTATTTTGAGTGATAGATGAGTAAGCGAACCTTAAATTATTTATATATATATATCACCACGTCTTACTACCTGTTCAGGTTGTACGCATATATTATAATTACTCTAATGGGACAAGGATGAGTAAGGAAACATTTGATAGATTATCTTCGAGCGTTTACGTGGAAGAAGAATGATAAATTATGACCCGACCAGGATTCGAATCCCGATCTTCCAGTCATCAACAGGACTGTCTAACACGAGAGTGACACCTTGGAGTCTCAGCCACTGAAGTGGGCCTTAATTAATAAATAAGTTAAGCCTTAATTGAAATAAATAAGCGTTTCTTAATTCCTCCATCCTCTCTTCATACTTCCACAATATACTCACATAGTTGCACATTAAAAATCATTTTAAAATTTCGGACACAGTCCTTAGTAATAGTAATAATATTTATAACTACTATTATGTGTTCTGTCTTACGACAGGTCCATTCATTTTATCAATGAACTTGGACCATCAATGCGTCCTGTCCTCTGCCTCCTCCTTCAGCTCCCAAAATGTTCTCCTTTCCTTCAAGTCATCCAATATTTGAATCCTATTTGTTCCTAAAATCCTCTTTAGCTCAATCTTTCCTTTTATGACATCATGCAGAAGACAGTTCTTCCTAAGAATGTGTCACCCTGTCTGTCCACCTGATATTCTCAAGTTTTCTCCAGCAACACATTTCAAAGCTCTACAAGTATTTCTTTTCCATGTTCCTAAGAGTCTAAGTTTATGCTCCATGGAGCACGATGCCCCAAATGTACCATTTCATCAGTTTCTTCCTCAGTTACTAATTCTTTATAATAATAAGATTTTAAGATAATTTGTAATGTTTTACTTTGTGAGCAATTATATTTTAGAGATGATGGAGATACTGTGAAAGAAATTAAGAGATAGGTTAACTTGTTTTCTATCAAAACCCAACTACTATTTCCGATTGAATTCCTTCCCTATAACTCACATTGCGTCATTTTATAGTGTGTTTATACTATTTTTAGATTTAAAAACTTAAATATATTCATTCGTAAAATGATTTTATCTTTAACTGTCAATTGATATACAGTATCAATACTGATTAAATTAGATTGACTTATGTTTAATGTTGACAAAATAAAATTATGTTTATATTTTTTAAGCCTAACTCTCTTCCCCAATTCCACTATTATAATTCCAAATGAAATATAATTTTTATTTTATTTTTAATATAGTTTTGTTATTAAAGTCCACAATACCATTTAAAAATGCAAATTTTTTTCTTCCGTTAATTATGAGTTTTAAATAACCCTATTTTTGTTTCTGGGAAAAAATATACAAACAAATAGTAAAGTTACATTTTTGACATGCGGTATCGTTAAACGTGGGAAGTCAGGGTTCGAATCCAGGTGGGTATACTCACGGTGTTTTCCCCTAATGGGTTTTCCACTCTCCCTTAACGCAAATGTGGGTACATTTCAAATGAATTCTATGTTCATGATCCCTACCTAATTAGAATAAATAATATGCGAACTATCCAGAAAATTTGCATAATATTCTCCATGGAGTTTTTTCTATAAAATATTTTGATCATAGAAGTTAAAATAATATGAATTTATTTTATATAATTTTGTTTTATATATAACATAAAAAACATTTAATTAATGTTTCATTAAATAATTTGCTCTAAGGTTACACTAAAAAAACAATCAACGTGTAAAAAAAAGTCAAGTTGTGACGTACGTTGTGGAAATCAAATAAGTCACACAATAAAAAAAAGTCTTAAGGGGGAGGGCAGTGGGTTTAAGGACGAAAGAAAATGAACATTAGACATTGCTAAGAGGTTAAGAAAAAAAGGGGCAAAAAAAGCCAACAAAGTACATTTCCACTCTCCCAACGTGACTTATCGACTAGAAAGCACGGATATTGTCGAGTGTTTTGAGTCAAAAGGAAAAATCTCTGAAAACCACCATCTTGATGGATGATGAGGTAATGAAATTACATTTTTTATCTCTATTTTTTTACACTTGAGAAAATGGTAAAAATATATAGCTCCATTTATCACAGGTCACCAGATGAAATTCTTCTAAAGACTTTGGTTGATAAGGTTTTCGATTTCAGGCTGACTGAATACAAAATGTTTAAGTTTATTTTTACCAAACCTTTCAACCTCAAAAAAAAAACAAAATATGTGTAAACTATAGTAAGAGTACATCAAAAACAATATCTTACATATATTCATACGTTAAGTTATGGTATTTGTATTTTAAATTTTAAATGAATAGAGTAGATTCTTATAAAATGAAACGACAAAAAAAAATTGTTTTTAAAAATGTTCACAGAAAGAAAAATTGTATTTTCTCACCGCGTTTTAATTAAATTAGGGAAAGACTCTTAAAAATAAATAGGAGTTATACCTTTTTTATTTTTTTTAGATGTTTTTTTTAGATTTTTTTAGATAAAATATGTTTACGATATGATATACAATATTTTAAAATAAATGTTTCTCTTCTTTGTTTCTTAGCATCACATCTCACCACATGTTCGTGCTATACACTTATTTACTGATTATGCTAATGCTTTTAGGGATTATAAAGGGTATATTTAGAGGAAGTGTACTCACATTTGCGTGAATGGGAAAACAATTTTGGAAAAAACCTCAGTACATCTGACAAAGATTCGAACCTCAAACTCCCCATCATCTGCAGTCTAGTCAATGGCGAGAGTAGCGCCTTAGACCATGAGGCCACCAAAACTGGTTAAAATTTTTTTTTTAAAGTATCTACGGAGTACTTTATAAACATAAGGATTTAACCAGCACGTGACTTTCTTACAAAATAACATAATACTAGAAAATTATGCCTAGTCTCCCAGGCCAAAAATTAACCAATTACAATTTTATGATAGTCGTAGGAATTGAGCCATGGACTTTTGATTGATCAGACAGCCTCACTACCAGCTGGGCTTAGATGTCGGACTTTGTGTTGTTGTGAAAAATAAATACATACAAATTATTTGTTTACCTTAAGAAGAAGATGAAAAAGAAAAATGATAATTACTACTATTGCTTTCGTAGTTAGGGTTTTTTAGCTCCGCATCTTACCACCCATTCGGGTTATATGCTTTTTGAAGTGTTCCATATATATATATATAGTACACATTCAAATGATATTCAAAAGGAAATCTACTTTTTCAGATAACTATTAATTATTTCGACACAAAATTTTCAATTTCTAACAAACTAATTTTAATTTATTATCAAATCAATGTTTACAAATTTTCAATAGCAAAGTCTCGATCATTAAACCCGTATATAATTTATATATATATGTATATATATCGGTGAATGTATGGAAGCTATGATAGAGATCCCGATGTTATAAAATAAGCAATTGAGGTAGGTTTTGTGCTGTAGATTTGCGCAGGGGGTGGTTTTCAATACATAGTTCATACCAGATGTTTCTCCACCCTTGTTCCAAGACAATCTACCTTTATTAAATCAATTTTTTATATATAATCGTAGCTAAACTTTCTATCAAACGTACTAAAAACCAATCAATAAATAATAGACCCACTTCAGTGGTCACATGATCTATCGTAATAGATTGACTGACGATAACGGGGAGATCGGGGTTCGATCCCGATTGGGTACACCAAGGGTGGTTTACCTAAATGGTTTTACACTCTCCTTCTACGCAAATTCAGGTGCACTCCTTCTAAATTCAACCTTCTTCATCCCTAACACATTATATTAATCAGTACATATGTGTATAACCCTAACAGGTAGCATGGTACAGTGCTAAAAACAAATAATTGATACGGCGCACCGCACAGACTTTTTCTCTTTAGCCTTAAAATAGTGACCTTTACTATACACTCGTAAAATATGGGAATATGAATATGTATATATTATCATGGAATACTTCGAAATATGAATTTGATTGTTATTCTCTTTGGTGGACAGAAATATGCCTATTTTCTAAAAGCTCATGTAACATTGTATATTATTTCATATATGCTCTTAGGTGAAGTGTTTATGCAATAATGTATATTATTTCATTTCACATATTTTACTAGTTTTTAGTAAATGCCACTATTTTAAGATTATATATATATGTTCACTTATAGCTCAGAAACTATTGGTCCTATAAAATATATTTCAAATTAAAATAGTTATATTTGTAATAGTACTACAACTTTACAATGGTAAGTTATTTCGTATCCCACAAAGTTGCAGATATATATAAAAAATGGGATATTTCTGCCAATGTATAGTACTCTCAAAGTCATTGTCAT
Source organism: Timema genevievae (assembly GCA_902155825.1). Taxonomy (NCBI): domain Eukaryota; kingdom Metazoa; phylum Arthropoda; class Insecta; order Phasmatodea; family Timematidae; genus Timema; species Timema genevievae. The sequence continues at coordinate 154,482 of CABFWO010001666.1, forward strand.
GGATAAATTAAGATTTCCATTTTGTTTGTAATTTTGAACAGTGTATAGATATAAAATATAATTAAAATCGAATTTTTCTCTTTCTGCCCTTCAGTAAACTACCCTTAATTTTAGGGTTTGATATCATTGAGGCTAGGATTTTTATGCCCTAAAAATTGCTAGAAAATTCTTTATAAAAGATGCATTTATGACAAAAAAAAACTAAAAATATGCCCTTTAAAAATGCCATATTAAACGAAAAAAGTACCAATAAAATTTACATTAAAAAAAATTCCTTGCAGAGTGAATTAATAAAATAATAGGTACACGAAACAAAACAAACATAATCTTAAAATATAATTTAGTTGTTTGACTGTTTCTATGTCAACAGAAATTCTTTATTATACAAACAGATTTTACTAACTTTACTTATAGAACCAAAAAAAGAATAAACAAGAAAAAATACTTTTTTTTTTTTACAGTTTATGTGGCAAACTAAAAATGCATTGCCCAAAAACATGCTCTATAACAGAGAAAAAAACTTTAAAAATACAATTTAACTTTTCATAGTTTCTGTGCCAAACTGAAAGTCTTTAAACAAAAAATATGCCGTATTAAATAAAACAGGGGAGGAGTGGAAGTAGTCATACTGCCGTGGTGGAAACACCGGTTGCTATGACGCGTGTACAGATGTTATAAGCACGGTCACTTCCCTCCCCCTCGTTTTTCTCTCTCTCTCTTGCGTCTGGCTTTCAAGAAAAATCATACAAAAAGGTTTTTTATATTGAAAATTCCAAAATATGCAAAATAATTACTCTATAATAACAAAAAATGCTTTAAAATGACTGAAAAATTTGAAAATATGTCTTAACAAAGCTACTTAAATCAGTTTAAATTCTTATGAAACACATTTGTATACACTTGAGCAACATTATAGATTTGCCAAAAAAAAAATGCAAACTCATAAATATCCTAATCCTAGATATCACATTACAAAAACTCTTGAGGAAAACCTATGAAAACCATAGATACCAAGTCTTAGCCCGATCGGTAAAATGGTTTCGGCTCTACTTCGAGATATATACAGACATACGGCAACGCAAAAATGGATTTTTATGTTTCGGGTCAACATTTATCAAAATCTCGATGTTGAATTTTTTTTATTATTTTTTTTACGATCGCAATACTACACTCTCTATGGGGTCAAGAGAAAGTAATAATACAAAAAACAAAAACAAAAAAACAATCGTATTATGTAGACTCCAGTTTATTGTTCTTTTGAGTTCAAGCAATTTCGATTTACAATCGCCATAGTATATATTTTTAATTATTTTTATGGTATTATTATGGCTTATGTTCCAAATAATCGACAATCCATATAAAAGGGAAATATTTTCATTATGTTTTAATCAAATGTTCTTGTCCGTTCGTGCTACAAATTGCTCTACCTGACTGATTGAGCTTACTCGTACCTAAGCGCCCATCAATCGATTGTTTCTAACCTCTATGCACACTCATATGTCACCATTCATATCGGAGGCGTCACGAGGCGAGTATTTTTATTGACGCTCCGTTCTAAGGTTCCCATCTGTAGCGTTAGTGCTTTCCCGTGTTCGTGCGCCGAGGATCCTAAAGCACGCGACCTTCTTCACTATAAGTGCGTGAGGATGTATAGAGTCGCGTGCAACTCTAACAAAGAAGGGAAAGGAGAGGGGGAGAAATGAAACTAATATGTTGGACAGAGATTGTTTTGATGTCCTTCCTTGATTCTAAATTTTTTTTTAGGTTAGGTGATAGGTTAGCACAAATGACCAACACGTAACTATAGCGTTACATGCATCTCTAGTAAGACGAGGAAAACAAATATTGTGTAAATATATTATTTTGATGTCCTTGGTTCAATATCAGTCAATGTTAGGTGATGGGCTAGCACAGACACACGTATAGGATCCACGTCTCACAACAGGATATATAGTCCAATTTTCATAAGAAGAACAGTTTAGAAAATACATACATCTATTTTTTTCTGTCAACATTGATAGCATTTTACTAAATTATGGGAGATTTTACCATATATTTATATTTTGTTAAGGCCCTGATGATCTCATGGTGTCGATGGGCCTCTAAACTCTAATAATAATAATAATAATAATAATAATAATAATAATAGATTATGAGTGTTATTTTATAGGTATTGATAATATCTATCAAAAGTGACAGCTGAAGATCACATGACTTGACGTATGAATATATTAAAAGTGTTTTAGTAACTTTTATAACTGTTAAATAGTGTTCTCGCTAACAGAATCGTACTATACCCATTTACAATAATATAGAATGAACTAGGAAAATATAATTCATAGGAAATGTACCCGCATTTGCGTGTAGGTAGGATGTAAAAGGAAATATCACCTCGGTACACTCTGCCTGGATTTGAACCTAAGCCTCCCCAAGAGTGGCCAAAACTAAAAAAGAAGAGACAGGTGCCTTATTTTCCACGAGTGTCTCTCAGTGTGGTAATTTCAGACAGGCGTTAGATAAAGTTTTTTCCTCCCTCCTCCTAACATTCCACCCAGAACTAAGTGAGTGTGAGAGAGGTGAGAATATATTCCCAATAATGGATTTTTCAAGAACTTCATCTTACGAATAATTATGACATCAAATATTATACTGTTCAGTCATAAGTTTTATGGAGTGTAATTTGTGCCTTTAAAAATATATAGGTATATATATTTGTATGTATATGCATATGTATGTATATATATACTTGCTTTACTCGTTGAGGGCTCCGCCCCCAAATCCCCAGTGAGTTTTCTTTGCAAGTGTATGTAAACGAATGTAATTCCAGCGTTGTTTTGAACGTAACAACTTAAAGTTAGCGGTATTGTATTGTATATACCGCACTGAATTTAAAATTGCTTCCCCATTTTGAATTTTTTTCGGGGTTAAAAATTAAAAATTTCTAACTTTTTGGAATTTTCCCGTCGGTTACAGGCTAGATGCTATAAGTTTGCCAAATTTCAAGTTTCTAGCTCATTTGGAAGTGGGTAAAACTTAATGTCAGTAAGTGAGTGAGTGCGTAAGTCAGCCATGTGGCTTTAGAGTATATGAATACATTTACGGTGTAACGTAACATGTGGGACCCAGGTCATAGATGGACAGTAGACAAAAAAAGTTAAACAAGTTCATACATATATGTGTTCCATTTGACCTTGTTTCCAAATTACAGTCATTTTTGTACGCCAGTTATATGGAGCTGTTAAATATTATACAGAATGTGGTGGAAACAGTTAAACGATATATGCTGAGGAAAGTGATTCACAACTTGGTGAGGTTTGTCTGACGTCCGTTGGAGCTCACCTGAGTGACATTATCTTTAAAAATTGAAAAAGTGTAACATGTAGTTTGCTTTTAATTAGCTAGTGAATATTTACTTTACAAATAAAGTGTTAATTTTCAAGTTGGTAACTGTCTAATTGTTTCAGCTTCATCCCATAGAAAGTGCCTGGATGTAATATGCTTATAGTCATCGTTTCGCAGAATGCTGCATTCTTTCGAAAATACATTAAAATGTGATGCTTGCATTAAGGGAAAAGGTGGCCATCTTGAGCACTTCATATAATATTAAACAGCACCATATTACTGGAATACAAAAATGACTATAACTTGGAAACAAGGTCAAATGGGACGTGTTTATATGAACTTACTTAATATTTTTTTTGTGTATCTTGTCCACCACTTAAGTGGGTCCCACATATTATATATATATATATATATATATATATATATACTACACTCTACAGTTCAGATGATAAATTTGAAGGCAACTGAAGAGATTGCCACTTATCCACGAGTGTGGGGCGTGATGCGCATAACATAGCCCCTAGCTAACTCTTTGGCTTTAAGGAACTCGAAAGTCCATGGCTGACAGAACGTAAACTCGACTCCCCAACCCTATTTTGATACACTTTGATCCAGTACCCAACCTAACACCCAAACTGCCTATTTCAAGCTGTATTACCTATCTACTAAGTTAGATGCTTTCCGTGGGGTGAGACGGTTTCTTAAGACGTCTGGTTCAAGCTGTAATACCTACCTAAGTTAGGTGCTTTCC